>PVJX010000062.1:152314-181026 GCA_004027295.1 Dolichotis patagonum
TATATATATATATATATATATATATATATATATATATATATTTCCTGCCTGCTACATATCTACTCAAGTTCTTTAGGTGTCCCTCTTATGAAATTAGATGAACAAATCACATATGACATGTAAGATGTAATAAATGATAGATGTAGGGCTGGGGATTTAGCTCAGTGGCTTAAGCGCCTGCCTGGCAAGCACAAGGTCCTGAGTTCGATCCCCAGTACCAAAAAAAAGAAAAATGATAGATTTAAACAAATCTTCCCAAGGACACAAATCCTTGAGATGTGTTACAGAATGGTTTCCAGGTCAAAAGCCGTTTCCTTCCACTTGGAAGATATATTGAGCATCTCCACATGAGAAAATGTGTGCGCTCCTATATGGTAGTGGTACTTGAATGATGTTCTCTAAGGAACTAGTTTACAGACGTATTTGAACAAAGTAACCTTTTCCAATGAAGCATTAATTAACCTAGCCCACAACTAATGGTCTGCGGACTGCAGTGTGAGGGACACCATCATAGGAAGCTCTTGGGCCATGGATTCAGCTCAGCAGCACAGCGCCTGCCTGGCAAGTGAGAGGTTGTGAGTTTGATCCCTGTTACTATATATATATAATTATATGTAATATAATAAAGTACTCCTTAAAATTGAATTGTTATAAATTGTGGTGTTAATCCTATTTTTCCAACTTTACAAGTTGCCTGACATATTTCTTCACATATTTGGTAAAAATGAATTCCAATATGGTAATCTTTTATGTAAGTATCTTTGAAAATTTATTGTTCTTTGTATACACATAGAGTTATGCACATAAAATATTTCATATTAAAGATAATATTTTGGATGATTTATGGCTTTCTTTTGTACATAAAAATTCTCTATGCATTATTAATTTGCTGGTACTTCCTGTTGACTGACATGTTCAAACAAACAATAGAAAAACTGCACAAAGAGCTGGGCCTCAGGGACTTCCTCTGGTATCTGACTTTCTAGTTAATGGGGTTGGCTGAGGTAGTTGATGTTTCTAAGCCTTCTATTAACAAAAAAAGAGGAAAAGAAACATTAATTTGTACTTGTTCTAAAAAGAAGCTCAGGTGATTTTTAATATATACGTTATTTATACAGTATGTATAAGAAGTAATGTACATTTCTTCTACAGAAGAAAAATTTTAATACATAAAGAGACCCTATTAATATACAGAAAAAACAAAAATATGGATGAGGGAATCAGATCAGTTAATCCTTCTCAGTATTCTTTGTACCAGTATTCTGGGATTCCATATTTGCAAATGAGTATATAATTTATTTCATTTGAGTTTTACAGGCTCTGTTTTCATGGTTTCTAGTGACTAGATAAATATGCTATAAAATGCATCTTTTAAGGAAATTATTTTCTGAGTTTATTTAAATCAGAATATATCACAAGAATTGTTTTCAGGACTTGAGAAAAATTAAATAAAACTGAAATATTTAGGAATTTACTTGATATCTTTGAATATTAAATGTTTATTCCATGCTGGTTATGAATTCATGTGCACATTCAAATCTGTATTTGATTAATAGGTTTTTACTGAGTCTTCATTGCTTCATAATTACTCTCTGTTTTGGAAAAAATTATTCTTTATAACATAGATTTTAAAAATAAGTTTAATATCTCATTTGTTTTACTACTCTCTTCCTTCATTATTTTGATCATTCATTTTAGGAGTATTTCCCTAAAGACAGTCTAGTTGTATGAACTTTTCTTAGTTTATCACTTGTTGGTTTTATGCTTTATTGTATTTACTAAAGGAATTATATTCTCTAACTTTCTTGATATATTTTTGAGATCTCTGCATATTTTATTAGAGTGAAGATGTTCAATAGGATTTATTTGTTTGCATTTGTGGTTGATAGTGTGGTGGTTGCCTGGAGCATGTGCAGGAGTAGTAGGCTCCTTCAGCACATTGTAAAGAAGAGAAGAGTTATCAACGGCAAGTGTTATTAACCATAGGGAGAGGGCAGGGAAGTTTTAGCTTTTATGTTTCTCTGTATTTGCTCCCTTTGCTCCAGTGTTTGATAAATACTGTACTATTTGCATGATAGCATTTTGTGTGTTGGTATTATTTTTGGAGGAATTAGGTATTCCATAATTAAACCATGAGAACAAACATGTACTATCATGAATATTTTAACATTTCATTAAACAATATAGGAAACAAGAAAACCTAAACAGTTCCCAGTGATTCTCTTTCAATAATGATAATGAGATTTATAAAGTGTGCAAGTAGATGTGTGTGTGTGTGTGTGTGTGTGTATAAAACTTGGAACCAGGTGATGTTTTTACTTTGGAGACTAATAAAGAGAAAGTATGCATTTAATATTATCACCCAATTGTAGTTTATACAGTATACTAGGCACTATGCCAAGTGATTTATATACAAAATCTAACATTTAACTCTTACAAAAAAAATTTTAGAGGTTCTGAACTAGTAGAGAATTGCTTAACTTGTCCAAATCATAGTTGCACCAGGACAAGAAACACACGCACACGAACACACACACACACACACGCAGAGCCAAGGATCCTATTTATGCTCTTCTTAACTATTCTATCTTTGTCCTGCCAACTCTATTATAGTACAACTAAAAAGAAATATCAAATGTATAGAGAAATTTATCTGTAGGTGTATTAAACCAGCATATTCCCAGTACTGAAAAAAATTAATCTTATATGTGAAAGTGGAGTGGGCTGGAAAAATGTTGATAGAAAAAAAGAACACAGAGTTTCCAAAAGAGGTAAACATTTTACAATGATGAAATTGTTCTCCAGAATCAAAATACCTGTGCACATATTTGGTTTTTGAGAAAAGAATTATCAGATTAAAAGCAATTGAGTTTACCAAAATGCATCAAATTGTATGGATGTCGCCCTATTTCTGTAATGACAGTGAGCTAGGTGAGAACTCAGTTTAGAGAACTTTAGGTACAATTCAGAGATATTTTATGTTTAGCTCACAAAACAGATTTATATAGTATCTTATTAAAGATGATGATATACAGATTTGGAAATAGTTGTTTAGTCTAATGGCTTATGGTATGAACATCTTAGTTCAAGAGTCAAACCTTGTGTTATAAGCAAATAAACCAAAATATTACTTTCATTTGCAAAATATGAGCAAACTAATTTAGAAACTTTCCTTTTATATTTCTTTACTCCAGCTTCCACTCTGGATCTGCCCCATGGAAACTCAGGGCTCCTAACACGGCTTGAAAACCACTGAGTCCTTGTTAGTGGTCCTCTTTGTAAATAAACAGGTATGGTCCAAAGAGGTTAATGATTTATCGAAGGTTCTAAAAGTTGATAGAGGCTGTAGCAGGACTAAAAAATATGCAGTCTCTGCTTGGGGTTGTCCCTGAGGTTCCTGAGGCCCAGAAATTTAAGTTCCTTAAATCGTAAAGATAAAATTTCTTTGCTGGAAATTTGCTCTTCAATGCAAATTAGAGGCCTGAGAAATGTTGGTAAAACTATGTAGAAGGCAGCAGAGGAAGAGAAAGCTAAACACTGTGATCAAAGGTGTTACAGAAGAACTTTTCCAGGACTGGGGGTTGTGATAGGTAATTGTGTGCTATTTTAGGATTCACTTTTTTTTTAGATCACGAATAAAAAACAGAAGAAAAATATAATTCACTAAAAATAAGTTTGACACAGAATTCTTGTATAGACTGCTTTAAAATATTGAGGTAACTATGAGTAAGTTTCACAAAAGTGGTTTCTAAAACAGTGGAAAGACATTTCTTTCTCCTGGATTTAATATCACAAAGACATAAATGTTTGCTAATTAAATGATGTTATCTCAAATTAGCAAAAGTAACAGGCTCCATACACATACTGTTGTATAGTATGTATGTTAAACAGATATATCCTAATGTTTTATGTATACATGTTCATTCAAAAAGTTTCTGTAAAGATATACACTTAATATTAATCACAGTTATGTTTAAGGATTGGGAATTGTGGCAGATTTGTGAACTATGATCTAACACACCCTAGTTGATTTTTAAAAGTGATAATTATATACTACTTCATTTATAATTCCATAATAAACTGACAAGACTGGCAGCTCCGGTGTAACTAGCAGTAAATTCCCTCCCCTCTGGTTTTCTTTCATTTTTTTCCTGTTTAGTTTCACTTTAGTAGTGACATAAAAGCTGTTTTATTCTGGTAAGAATTACAAAGAATATAAAGCTTGTAGGTGAATGTCAGCAGAATGTGACCAATATCTGTGCAGGGCAAAGGTGAAATCATACCTCAATTTTCTCCATTTAATTTGCAATTAGATGATCAGGTGATTTTGTTATACCCTATGACTCTCCCATAAAATAAACAAGAAACCTTAGTGATAATATCAACTTATTTTAGAAAATTTGTGCTACTTACCTGGCAAGACCTCATTATGAAAAATGCAGTGTGTGTGTGTGTGTGTGTGTGTGTGTGTGTCTTTTGTTTCAATGTTTATTCATTTATTTTTGGAATTCTCAGTGTTGTATTTTGTACTTTCTCTGCTGCTTTGGTTCATCAGTTAATATTTAGCTGTTCATGGTAGGCAGAACAGAAATGACTATTCCTAACCCCCAGAATTTATGAATATGTTATCTTTCATGACAAAGCACACTTTAGGCTGTGAGTGGTGTTAGGCTGTTAATCAAATGATGTTATAATATGGAGATTATGCTGGATTATTCTGGTGGGCCCAGGGTAATTGCAGGGCCCTTAAATTGGATATAGAAACAATTTCTAACTTCTATGACTGTGAGATAACGAGCGGTAGTGTTTAAACCACCGAGTCTGAGCACATTTATGTCAGCCATAGAAAGCTAATATACCAACCCAGAAAACATGATCTCCCTATTGCCTCCTTGTTCAATCTGTGCCTGAGTAAACCCAGCCTGCCAGGCTGCTCTGGGTTTCTCTTTGAGCTCTCTGCTCTAGTCTGTGTTGATATCTACCTTAGTTGTGTGATGACTGCTCTAGCTCAGGAGTACTGGGAAATATTTAGAGCATGACTATTGGTCACTGTGTGCAAACATAGTTATTTTTGGATTTTAATTAGATACTGTATGCAGATATGTCCATTATACATGAATTAACGTTGGTAAGCTCACATGTATATTTATCAAGACACCTAGTAGCTAATGTGTCCTGTAGGTTCTTTTTCCCCAGTTTTTATTTTTGATTATTACATTTTTGCAGTACATGATGCTTATGTTGCTTGTGAGGAGCTGGAACATGCACACAACACATCTCAATTCTTTTTCATCGCCTTTGCTTCGCCTACGTCTCTGTCCCTTTCGTGTTTGTGTTTATCATGTTTCAGCTTTTCCTTCCCATCTTGATGAGCTAATTTCATATACTACTTGAAACAGCTCTGTGAAGTAAGCACTGCGACTGTTACTGTCAACAACATCATCACCATTCCTATTTTATTTATTAGAAAACTAAACTGAAGCTCAGAGAAGTTGGTACATTGCAGACAGATTCCAAGGCGGTGTGCTTTACCGTCGTGTTTCAACCTTGGCAGTTTGCCTCCGGGGCCTGAGTGCTTAATCAACACCATCTGACAGGTCTTCAATATGTCCATATAAAAAAGTCCACCCTCATAAATCACCTGTGGTGCTGGGAGAGGAGGTTTAGCTAAAAATGTTGAGGCCATGATACCCAAAATGATGGGTCCAGGCAGAGGAGTGGATGAGTCCTGAAATCAAGTCACTGTAAGGCAGAGCTATTTCAGGATTGCCTCCAGCCCGGGATTTTATGGGACGGTTTCCTCCTGCAAAACAGTGTATTGGTCTGTTAATGAAGATGAACAATCCTATCACATAGAGCACTCCTATTTTCATCTAAGAGTCCCAGGGGTCACTGTGTATGGTCTCAGAAAGACATTCAAGTGCTTCTAGAGGAATGCGGACTTATTCTTGGTTAAATCATGCCCCGGAGTCTCAGAAATGGCAGGACTTTAAGTGAGTGTGGTGGATAATGGTTGCTCTAATCAGATCAGGGCCCAGGCACCCACAGCTCAGGTGCTGGGCAGATTAGCTGTTTGCAGCTCATGGAACGACCCTTGGTGGAGTCTTTTTTCCCCAAGCTCTTGCCCAGATCTCAATGTGCAGCCCACAAACAATGACCCACCAAGGTGGGAAAACAAGGACCCTGCAATTTACTTCCTGGAGGCAACTGTATTTGGAATTTGTTCTGGAGAATCCCTGCTGAAATCGAATGCTATTTTCTTTTTTCTTTCAACTTTATTTTATTGTGGTAAGAACACTTGATGTGAAGTCTCATCTCTACAAAATTTAAGTGTACAATACATTAGTGTTGATTATAGATCCAGTATGGTGCGAAAGATCTCTAGAGCTTCTTCATCGTATTTAGCTGAGACTCAGTGCCCTGTGATTAGTAACTCCCCATTTCTCCTCCCCCAACCCTGGCAACCATCGTTCTACTCTCTTCAAATAACTAGAATCATGTAACATATGTTTTTCTTGTTGGTGAAGGAAATCTGAGTCCCTGAGAGATGACATGACATTTCAAGTTTCACAAAACCAAAATCATAACCTAAAACCCTTGATTACAATCTAGTACTCTTGTGAGTAAATATAACTGTTACAGGCAACTGAGTTAAATAAAATTATTATAGGCAGTCATACAGGACTAGGACCTTAAAGGAGTCAGGGAAGAAGCCCAGATACCTTGCAACTATGGGGGAGACAGACACCTCCTTCTATGGGCCAGACCTCAAGACAAAAGATCAAACAAATGCACCTGTACCCTAAGGACTGATATTCTAAATAGTTTCCTATCACCCTCAGAAAGCCAGAAGTCACTATCTAAGGGAAGAGTCACTGCTCTGTAACAATGACCACTTTTTACATGACTCGCTTTCCCGTTTGTTCCCAATTTAGTCAGTTTTACCTGAGCAATTAATCTTATTCGTTGACCATAGTTCTGTCCCACCTTATGCCCGCCTTGTGAGTTCCCATTTTCCCCACCTTGGATCCTTCTCACCTCCTGATTTTACTCTATAAAAGTCCCTAGGAACCAGCTCAGGATCCTTTTTTTCCCCCTCAGACAGAATTTTTCTTTCTCTCAATAAATATTTCTGCTCTTAACCTCTGTTCCTAAAATTCATTCTTCTCTTTTAGAGAACATGAACTCACATCGGACATATAATAGGTTGGGAGTTTCATTCTCCTCCATTGTAATATTGCCATCTAAAAAGATTTAAGTGCTCACAACACAGAAATAAAATGGAAACTGTTTTATTTTTAGTTGCAGGATTGTATGCAGTGTTGAATTATAGGTAATCATATAATTATTTAAACACATGAGGTAGAATGGTTATCAAAATAATATAAATAACTGTAACTTGAAGCATTCTTTAAAGATTTATGTTATGCATCTCCCCGAGGAAAGTAAATTCTACTCACATCGTGGTGATGTGTAATAAAATGTTAGAGCTGACAGTTAAATCTTTATTTTATAAAAATGTAAAAAATAATTAAGGTGATAGATTAATGACATAATATGTATGATTCAATAAGCATAGTATTCTTGTAGTACACACAGAATGCTAAATGTTTAATATTAGTATTATGTGTGCCAGGCATCTATTTACAAACATCATTGGATGATTTATTGAATTTAAATATAAAGTCAACACTGTTATACCTGTGTAATTACTGTACTTTTAGATAAGAGGAAGTCAAAGCTTTTTATAGGTAAATATCTTGAGCAATGTAACCCAGAAAAACCACCCAAGTTTATGTGGGTTCAAATCATGGGCCCTTTCTATTGCATTAAATGAACACTTTCTAATAGGTTATATTGTATTAAAAATATGTCATTTTCTTCCAGTTTTCTGAATTTATCTTTTAATGGGCAAGAGAGAAAGATGCTGATGAAGTCGTTGAGAATTTCAAAATATGCTCTAATGAAAACAACTTCTCTGAACATCCTTATTCTGGTATTTCCCTGTTCTCTATATTCTAAAAACTTAGGAACTTCCAGCTGGCAAGTATTTTGGAAGGGCATAAAACAATTTTTAAAAGATCACATTTGTGTTCTAACTTTCAATCGTAAAAATTTAAACATAGCCAAAAATAGGATCATTTATCTACTACTTGGGATTTTTCCCTATTCATTCAAACATTTGTTTATATTCACATGGACTTGTATAATTTTTTATACTCTGGGCTGTAATCTAATATTATGCCATTTATGCTGCAGCCTCAGATGGTTTCAGAGTCAACACTGGAGCTCTTCACGTTGGTTTCAGTGTCCTTTTGACGTGGGCCATTCTTTTGTGTTCTGAACGCTTTTCTATATTTTAGAGCTATAAGATCCTTCAGGCTCATCTGATATATATCTTGTCTCAGACCTAGAATCAGCTACGTCTCCAGGGAGCCATTGTTCCTTTTATTAGAGAACAGCATTGAAAAGCCAAAATTTCAATGTGTGAGTTTTCATTTACATTGGGATGTCATTGATTCTAAGACTTCGCAACAAGCAACAGTATTAATATATATTGATATATTAATATATACATAGATATGAAACTTGCTAGTGTTCCCTGCTTCCTTATCTAAATTCTCTCTGTGGCAGTAAATAACTTGAGCTGAGAAATCTTCAATGTGTTTAATTTTCCCTTTTGTAACATATGTCTTTTATTTCTGACTTATTTTAAGACCTTCTCTTTGCCATTGTTTTTTGGTAATTTGATTATTATGTGCTTTCATGCGGTTTTACTTATATTGTCCCTAGTGCTTTTCATTGATATTCTTATAACTTTGAATTTCTAGGTTTATTAAATTTGAAAAAAGTCATCTCTCTATTGAGGAAGCTGGAGAAAGATATTTAAAGAAATAGAGATGATGGTTTGTAATCTCAGTGCTGTTTTCAATATTTTACCTTTCTTTGATTCATTGGAACAGATTTTATTGTTATATCCTCAAGGTGGCTCAACTTTCCTTCCATGATATCTCTAACCGTTTCAGATTTTAAACAGCGTCTCATTTCTTTGGTCCTAATATTTGAATAGTCTGGTTTGTGACTTCAAATTCAGATGTTAACAAAATAACATTAGTTTCGTTAGACTTTTTGCCACAGTCGAGAGACAGAGACAGAAAGAGAGAGAGAAACAGAGAGACAGAGAGAGACAGAGAGAGGGCTATAAAGAGGCCTTTCTTGTGGTATGGGAGGATTGCAGCAGAGTGCAAGATTCCCTCAGACCAGAGCAAAGGAGTGGTTGGGCTTTTATCAGATCTGGCCAGGGGTGGAGTTTGGGAGGTGGGCCATTGGCATGAGTGAAAGAAGAGACAGGAAGCTGATTTTTGGTCTGGGGGGGGAGAAGAAACAGGAAGTTGATAACTTGTTTTTTTGGCTCCTTCGCCATGCTGGACTATCACCATGATGGCAAATTTCATACAGGCTGAAACCCATCAATTCTAATTTTGTGATTTGAAAATCACAAAATTTCTAAGTTATATTTGAATGACCTAGAAAGCACCTGGTTACATTAGTTAACCAGCAATAATTTTCTGATGGACTGTTAATAAAATAAGATAGTCGTTATGTATGTAATGTGTCAAAGTAAGACTTTGCTTTTTTTTTTTTTTTCTTTGTTCTGGGGATCAGACTCACAACCTCACACCTGCTAGGAAAGTAAAACTTTTCTGGTGATGGACATGGTAGAATTATTTAGTCTGATTATGAAATTCTAGTGGACATTCCTTGCAAAGTAAAAAAAAATTTTAGTTTGAGAGTCACTGAACAAGAAAACCAAAACACAAAGTATACACAAAGGTTACAAACTTTCTATATTGCTTTTTTTTCACAGTGAACTTCAACCCCTGAATATGCATTTTCATAGGACAAATTCATGGAAGAAATTTTCAAATAATAGAGTGAAGTTTGTCTCAGTTCACTGAATATGCACAGAAAGGAACTGTTATAATATTCATAAGTCAAAGTTACACAGAAAGGAGAATTCTTATTCAAAAAAGCAAAGCACAATATTTTATAATGTGCCCAATTTAGAATTTATTCATATTCAATAGTCTAGTCATATTTTGAGTAAAGATAATATAAGGCTTTGTATGAATGACATTCTTGATGTACTTGAAAGAAATAAATGTTTAATGCCTTGAAGGCATACAATTTAAGGACGAATATTTTTTCAAAAGCAGATTTAAAAAACAAAAAGAGTTCAAGTTTACTATTACCAAAAAAGACTCATGCTATTTATGTAGGGAGGGAGTTCCCAAATTTACTCTTTTCAGGAACAATTTAATATCAGTTGTCTGTTTGATTTAACATGTCCCATTCTTTCAAGAGTTTGGAGAAGGTCTATGTCTGTAGTCATACTGAAATCATGAAGGCACCCTAAGAAGATGGATTCCTCTAAGTCCTGACATCTTTAACCAGCTAAGTGAGGAATTAGAAAGGCAGTGATCACAAAGTATCTGTATCTATAGCTGTGACTGTGGAATTATTTACAAAGAAATTAGAGGTTTTTTTGGCCATAAAAGGAAACCAATTTCCACAGCAGTTCTGTATTTAATCTGAAATTTGTGCCTCCTGATAAAAACAGAATTAAGAAGAACATTTATTAAAATATTGAAAGTACTAAAAAGAGTGGGTGATATTGATATTGTCTCTGGATATGCAAAGTTTATTAATAATGCATAAAATGATAACACCAGGAAGTCTAAAGTGTAGGAACCTGAATAAATGTGAATGTAGAATGTGGCCAGATATCTTGATAACTCAAATTTAAAAGTAAAGTTTTCCCTTTATCTCAAAATAGATTAAAATACAGTTTTTTATAATCTGTGATTATATGTATATACACATATGCATATATTAGACGCATGATCCATGAACGTCAGAACTAATGGTATTCTACAGTCTCATAATGTGCAGAGCTAAAGTTAAGACACCGAATCATCCTAGTTACCAACTGTCCTCCTTTCTCGTCATTACCCTTTGACTTGAAAATCTAAGTCTCATTGCCATGGTCTATCAGAAAACACTGTACAAGCAAATATCCAGTGAAATAATACTTGTAGTGTAATAATACTTGTAGTGTAATACAGGCAAAGCAGTGTCTGGATAGGCCAGATTGATTGTTTTTCACAGTTGCTACAGAACGTGTTTTCAGAAAGAACCCACTGATAGAAAGCTTTTCTTAGGTATTTGTTGATTGATAATGCTTAGAATTTGAAGCAAAAGGTAAACAGCCATTTGTGATCTGCTACCCACGGATGGAGATATTGAAAATCTTCCTTTTGAGATGTGGCTTAGGTGACGCAGGAATTTGCCCTATGAGTCCAAAGTGTTGGTAACAGCTTCTATCATCTTTGGAAACCAGCAAAGGCCCTCTCAATGCAGTCCATTCCCCAAGGCAAATATTTAAACATCATCAATTTCTCCAGTATAAGAGCTTAAACAAATCACATGATATATGTTCCCACATAGTGGTCTTTATGCAATATTACTTAGGTACATGATGGATCTCAGTGAATAATGAACATAAGGGTAAGCACGTTTGAGAAAGTTTACAAATAGTTCTTCTCTCAGTGATGGTACAATTTTGTGCTTGTCAAATGAAAGCAATAATACTGATTCAATTCTTTCTGCTCTTTGCACACCACTAGCTAGCAAAGGTTTATTTCCTCCCGCCCCTTTGGTAATATTTCTAGATGAAGTGTAGTGCCTGAAATTTTCTTTTAATTTATTTGCAAAGCTGAATTCAACATCACCATTCATTGTAATTGCTTCTAACACTGTGCAGAAATAAATACATAAGTAAAAATAAAAACTTAGTTGAAAAGGAAATTCAAACTGTGTTATTTGTTAGAATCACTTTATGTTTTGCCAGCATAGCCTTCAATCTCAACAGTGTTTCAGGAGTCCAATGCTTATAATGATGGTGACACATGCATTTTTCTTTCTTAAAAAATGAACCAAAGGATAATGAAGCCATAATTTCCAAATATTGCAACTTATATAAAGCGGCCCCATGTGTGGTTCTGAAGTCCTCTATACAAGTACTTTCTATGAAATAATCCCATTAAACACAAGAAGAAGGAAAATGGATTTTAAGAAAGGGAACACAAAGCAAGGAAATACTCAATATTGTGCAATAACAGTATTCAAATCAGTATTTCATTAATCCAACTTGAATGAACTTAATTCCTTCCTACATCTTAATCAAGACATACTTGAAATGATAGAAACTTCGACATAGGGAGTTTAGAAGTCAGTAAATTCAGCAAAGTCAATTTGTTCCTTTATATAAGTAATTACATCTCTATCAAAGGCCTTTTCATACTCTTTCCCAGGTGTGCAATTTAAGACATTTTTAATATAGTCGTCAGATGATTACGGAAAAGCTACGTCTATCAGTTTATCCGTGTGCGCGCATTAGCGTGTCGCACAGTACAGTCGCTGCAGCTGGTTTGCATGGGCAGGAAGGGGAGACCTAACTCAGAAGTCTGGCTTTGGTCCTCAGCTGTTAAATGCGGTTGTGAGGTGCCAGCAGAGGCACGCAGAATACAAAGTGCGTTTTCTGACTCACACACCCCTCTCAATATTTTTCTAAGCTCTCAGGGCGTCTTCTAAATCTTGGTAGGAAAGCAGTAAGACAACCCCGTTCTCTTGCTTTCGTAATGGAAACACTAAGGACCAGAGGTTAAGAAACTTACAGTACTTAGCACTGCATAATTAGCAGGTGAGTTTTTGAAACCAACTTCAGGATCCTCCTTTACCAAACTAAGGGACCCACATTTTTGATCTGTATTTTTGTGCTGGCAAATAGGGCACTGTTTGCAATTCCCGTTATTTTTGTGCTCTAAGGAAGTATTTTACTATTTTGTTATTTATATGTACTAGTATGATTTTTTTATGAAATGCTTGTTACTGTTTCAGTTTTAAATTTTATTTATTTTAGGTACATATTTGCAGTGCACAAAGTTTACGTTCACCTCAGGAGTAGGCGCCTGTACATAACAGAGCTTGTTTCCATTTTTAAATCTCCTTTCCCTTCTCCCTCCCTCCTTTCATCTCTAAATCCTTTTCCCACAGTCATTCTTCTTGTTATTATTAGTCTTAGCTTACTTCATGCCTTATACTATTTACATTCTCTTAAATCTTCCTGCTTACCATCACTCTTGGTCTCCTGGACTCTTTCGCACTTGCAGAAGATCTATATATATTCCCATGCTTTCATCTATCCATCTTTTATTCTGCTCTTGATGTTCTGCCTTCCCAAATGAGAGATGCCCTATGGTGATTAAGCTTGTATGTCTGATTTACTTGACTTAATATTATGTTTTCCAGGTATATCTATTTTCCTAAAAATGTCTTGAATTTTCTCTTCTTTAGAGCTGACTAGTGTTCTATTATGTACAGATACCACATTTTCTTTATCCATGCATCTTTCAATGGGCAAGATACTCATCTACCTTCTCAAGATTTGAATTTAGTTTTTTTGTAATTGACTTGGTGATACATGACAAAAGATTGAAATTTTAAGAATTAATATCTCTATAGAGTTGGGACTTCCATATCCTGTCTTTCCTATTTATCTAGAGTGAGTTCAGATATTGTCACATCATTGGTTACGAAATTTTTATATATTCAAGATTCTAAAAGTTTAGGAAATATATTAAAATTCACACTAAGAAAAATGTATACAAAATATTTTTACAAATCTAAATTTATACTTTTTGTTCCCACATATATACACATAAATATATATATATATATATATATATATATATATAGCGCATACATACATACACATATATGTGTATAAAATGTCAAGTGACACAGTAGAAAAAATGTAAGTTAAACAATGAATAATGAACCAGGAAACATTTGCAACACATGAAAATTTATTTCCTTGATTTGACAGTCCTTAAAGAAATTATAAAAAAAACATATGCCTCTACATACACGTATATATATCTACAACTGTATACACATATATTTTTTATTCCCTCAGCCCAAAACCAAAACAGTAATACCTCAGTTCACAAAGACTTCCCACTTTTTTGAATAATTGGGTTTGCAAACAGAAGCAATTAGCAAAATTTTGCTTTCATCCACGAACTCCACATCAGGTGATGAACAGGACTTAGCCATCTTCCCTCCGTAAGTGCGAACATGGCCATCTTCCCAAGGATCGTGGAATGAATTAAACTCACAAACCAAGGCACTGCTGTAATCACGGTAATGCCATAGTGAAATTTGACAGTACACAGATAAAGCAGATTCTCTCAACACGTTACAGATCAAGCAAAAAAATCAATACCACTTGGTATTAAAGTTTCTGAAATCTTTAATTCACAGTGAAAAATGTAAAAGTGTGTATTTATCTACTTGGAAGTCAAGGTGGGCAAAGATCCAGCAGGTTCAATTGGGAAACAAGTTTTTAGTGGGTTTGGAAATACCAGGCTGATGACAAAAGAAGACTTCATATATAAATGACTTTACAAAGAAATATGAAATATACTGTCTTTTCCTGGAAATTGCTTAAACATTTTTAAGGTGTTTTAAAGTAAGAAGTTGGACTGAGATGTTGATACACTACATATTCATGGAAATTTGTGTTAGTGTTTCTAATAAAATTCAGGACTTTGACCTGCTATTTGTGTGTGTATATGTATAAACACTGTATATGTGATTTTCTTCATAATGTTAATATAGTATTATAAGCTATATACCTATATTGGCATAATTATCCTATAATGAACAAAACATTTTCTTTATACTGCTGTATTTTCAACTTGTCAATTTCTTTTTGAAATCCTTTTCCTTATTCTATTATTTCCTTTCCCAGATAGCCTTCCCATCTCCATAAAGTCTATCTCTGTGTTTCCTACAAGCTGTTTTTAAAATTTTGTTCCTTAATTATTTATACTTTGAGTTTCTCATTTAAAAGAAAACATATGATATTTGACCTTCCATGTCTAATTTATTCCACTTAGAGTTATGGTATCAAAGTGCCTTCACTTTTCTATGAGTGACTCAACTATAACTTTATTAATGGTACATCCATTATGTGTGTATATGTACCATATTTCTTTATGCATTCATCTATGGAGGGGCATATAGGCTGCTTCCAAGATTTAGCTATTAAGGGTTGTACTGCTAGATACATGAGTTTGCAAATATCACTCTAATATGATGTCTTTAACTCTTTCTGGCAGATCCTTGTAGGCAATATACTTGTCTCCAAGAGAATTTCAACCTTTAATTTACTGAAGAATCTTTATACTAATTTCCACAGTGATTACACTAGTTTACAATCCTGCTAACAACAGAGAAGAGATCTTTTCTCCACATCCTTGCCAGTATTTTTTATTTATTCATTTATTTATTTTAGTTTTTAATGCTAGGCATTCTTCCTGGAGTGAGATGGAATCTTGATCTGCATTTGTTTTGGTTTGCATTTCTCTAGTGGCCAAAGGTGCTGAGCATTTTTTTTATGTACCCACTGGCCATTGGTGCTGCTTCTTTTGATGACTATCTACTCATTTCAAATGCTTTTTTAATTGGGTCTTTTATTTGGAGACCTGATTCTTTTTAGTTCTTTATATATTCTAATATTAATCCTCTGAAAAGTAGCTGGCACAATTTTTTTTCCACTCTAAATTGTCTCTGCACTGTGTCGACAGTCTCCTTTGCTGTGCAGAAGCTTTTTAATTCGACAAGTCCCGTTTGATGGTGAGTGCTATGTGGTGCTATTGGCATTCTGTTGGAAAGTCCTTAACAGTGTACCTGTCTTCAAGAATTTTACCCATTTTTCTTCCAGCAGAATCAGTGTTCCTTCTTTTATATGTATGTCTTTAATCTATTTTGATTTCATTTTAGTGCAGAGTGAGATATACGGATCTAGATTCATTCTTCTGCATGTAGATAACCAGTTTTACCAGCACCATTTGTTAAAGAAGATATCCCTCCGATAGTTTATGTGTTTTTGGCTTCTTTGTGAAAAACCAGATATCTGAAGGTGCTTGGGGTTGTTTCCACATCCTTAATTCTGTTCCACTGATCAACACTTCTGTTTTTATTCTATCACTGTAGCTTTTTAGTATAACTTGAAGTCTAGGACTGGACTGCCTTGTACATTGTTCTTCTTGGATTACTTTTGCTATTCTATAACTTTCTGCTTCCTTGTAAATTTCGGAAAATTTTTTTCGGGTTGGTGAAGAATCATGTAATAATGTTGGTATTTTAATTGGGATTGCATTAAATCTATATATTATTTTTAGTAATATGGCCATTTTGGCAATATTTGTTCTACCTATCCAGGAGCAGGGGGTGCCTTTTCATTTTCAGAGGCCCTTTGGAATCTCTTTTCTTAGAGTACCATGGTTTTCATTTTAGAGATCTTTCATTTCTGTGGGTAGGTTAATTCCTAGGTATTTTTTTCAAGCCATTGTGAATGGGCTTATTTTTGTGATCGTTCTTGGCTCATTGATGGTATACAGGAGTACTGTTGATTTTTGTTTATTGATTTTGTTTCGTGCTACTTTGCTGAATTTGTTTATTAGTCCTAGGAGTCATTTGGTGGAACATCTTGTGTCCTGCATATAAAGGATCATATCATATGCAAATAAGGGTAGTTTGACTTCTTTCTTTCCTGTAATTGTCTTTTTTATTTTTTTTTCTTGTCTGATTTCTCTGGTTAAACATTTGAGTTCTGTATTGAACAGAAGTAGTAAGAGTGAACATCCTTGTCTTGTTCCTAATTTTAGGGGAAATGTTTTCAGATTTTCCCCATTTAGAATGATGTTGGCATTGGGTTTGTCATAAATGGCTTTCATCAGTTTTAGAAAAGTGTTTTAGATGTGTTTAGATGTATTTTCATCAGTTTTTTTTAATCATTGATGGATGTGAATTTTGTCAAAGGCTTTTTTTTTAATCCATTGAGATGGTCATGTCTTTCTTTTCCTCGCTTCTGTTCATGTGACAAATTACATTTATTGATTTATATATGTTAAGCCATCATTGTATCCCTGGGATAAAGTCAATGTGGGATGTCTGACTTTTTCTGATTTGTTGCATTCTGTTTGTTAGTATCTTACTGAGAATTTTTGTATCTGTGTTTATTAGAGAGATTGTCTTACAGTTTTCCTCTTTCTCTCTCTCATCTCTCTCTGTCTCTTTCTGTCTGTCTCTCTCTTTTTTTGTACCCCTATCTCATTAAGTCTTTGTCAGGTTTGGTACCAGAGTGACACTAGGTTCCAGGAATAACTGGCAGTGCTCCTTCTCTTTCAATTTCATGAAAGAGTTTGAGGAGTATCGGCTTTGATCTTCCCTGAATTCTAGTTGAATTCTGTGGTGGATCCATCAGTTCCTGAGCATTACTCCTGAGCTTTACTTATTTACAGTATATTTTTTACTGCCTGTATTTCATTATTGGTCTATTCAGGAGTTCTGTATACCCTTTGTTCACTCTTGGTAATTCAGAGGTATCTAATTTATTGGAATTTGGGTTCTTGAAATAGTTTCTTATAATTCTCTAGATGTCACTGGTGTCAATTGTGACTTCTCTTTTTTTCATCTCTAATTTCTTTGATATGTTTTTTTTCTTTTGTTATTGATTTCCAGTTTCATTCTATTATTATCTGATATCATTCAGAAGATTTTTTAAATTCTCTTACATTTACTTAGGTTTGTACTATAGTCTAAGATATGGACAATTTTTGGAAAAAGTTCCATGTGCTCTTGAAAAAAATATTGATTTTGTTGTTGTGTTTGGATACTATATTCTGTAATATCAGTTAGGTATTTTTATTAAATGATGTGGTTTAGCTCTGATATTTCTTTGTTGATTTTTTTCTAGTTGATCCATTGTGAGAGTGAAGTACTGAAGTCTCTACACTGTGAATATAGTGGTGTCTACCTTTTTGTATCTAGTATTTTTGGCTTTACGAAGTTGGGTGTACCAGTATTCATGTGTAGATATTTATAGTTGTTATCTTTTCCTGTTGAACTGTTCCCTTTACCAGTATGTAATGGCCGTGTTTACTCTGAACTGATTTGGCTTGAAGACTTCTGTATTAGTCAGGGTTTTACTAAACAAAACAGACATAACACAAGATACACAAATGTACAAGATATAACAAGATTGGCTTACGATGGTCAGCCACAGAGTCAGATGAGGAAGTGTGCAGAGGGTGCCTAGTGTCTTGTGCAAGTCCACACCAGCAGGCTGATGGGTCTGAGACAGAAGATGGGTGGCCCTACAATGGAAGGCTGAAGAGTCTATGCTGGAAAGCTGAAGAGTCTACACTGGAAGCCAGGAGATGCAGTCCAAACCAAAGGTGAACACTGGAGCTTCTCCAAAGAATGGAATGCATTAGTCATTCCTCCTTCCCTTTTATACCTCCAGGTGATGAGCCACCCTAGGATGTGTCTTCTACACCCTAGGTTGTAGAGTTGCTAAACCCATTTACTTAAGCTTCTAAATGTCTCAAGCTGACACAATCAATCAACCATTCCACTTCCAAGTCTGAAAATAAGATAGACACTCCTGGTTTGTTTTTGGGCTTTACTGCATGGAGTATCATTTTCCATCTTTCTGTTTTAAGCCTCTGAATTTGTTTTGGGATGAGCTGTACCTATTATAGACAATATATGGTTGCATTTTGTTTTGAAGTCCCCCATTATAATCATGTTGATGGTTACCTGATATTTAATGTTTTACAAAATTGGGGCACAAGCATTGGGTACACATAAATTTACAACTCTTTTATTTCTTCCAGTTGATTTGTAGTGATAGTCTTTGGTTCTTTTGATCTGTTTTGACTTGAAGTGCACTTTGTCTGCAAATAGGGTAACTATTCTCATTTGTTTTCAGGCTCCTGTTGCATGGAATATTATTTTATGGCCTTTGACTTTCGGTCTGTGTTTCTTTTATGGATAAGGTATGTCTCTTGTATAAACATGAAGTTCGGTTTTGATTTTTGACCCAATATGCTAGTCTGTATCTTTCAATTAGGGAATTAAATTAATTGACATTGAGTGTTATTATTATAAGGTGTTCACTGAATCCTATTATTGCATCATTTTTCCAGTGCTGATTCCTTTATTTCTTTTCTTCATTTTGACTGTTTTCCCAGTTACATCTACACTTGCTGCTGGGTTGTTTGGCGCTGATGGCCTCCCGTCTCTGCCTAGGATTGCCATAGTATTTTCTGCAATGCTTCTACAGAGGTCATGTATTTCTTTAGGGTTTCTTTGTCATTAAAATTCTTTCTTCTCTGTCAATTTTGAAGATGAATTTTGTAGAATATATTAATATTTGTTGGCTTTTGTTCTGGAGGCTTCAAAAGTTTTCTCTAAGCTTGTCTGGCCTTTAACGTTTTGCTGGCACATCTACTGTTACTGTATTAGGCTTGTGTTTATTGATGACTCACCATTTTTCTCTAATATCTTTTAGTATTCTTCTTTGTGTTGAATTTCTAGAATTTTGATTATGCTGTTTCATGAAGAAATTCTTTCATGATCATGGCTATTTGGGCTCCTACATGCCTACTTAACTTGAATATTTCATTCTTTCTTGGATTTGGAAAGTTTTCTGCTATAATTCCAGCTAATAAATATTTAATATCCTTTGAATCATCTTCTAATTTTTCCTTTATTCCTATAATTCTAAAGTTGTTATTTCTGAGTCATCTAGCAACTGTAATCAAGCTTGCATGTTATCACAGCATTTTTTAAGGCATTACGGAGTTTATGATCTACTGTATCTACATTATCTTTAATTTCTGACATTCTGTTCTCATATTGATTAGATCTGCTACTCATATTTTCCACTTAATTTTTAAATATTAAATATTGCTTTCTTTTTCATAATTTCTAATTATTTACCAAACTGGCCATTCATATCTTGAATTGCCTTAACTCAGTTACTGTTCATTTCTTCATTTAAGCTCATCGAATATTTTATTAGTAATATCCTTTATCCAGTCAATAAAATCCACTCTAAGCTCCCTAAACATCTTATGAAATTGCTTCTCTGTTTCTTAACCGAGCATTTTAAACATTTTAACAATTTTTTTTTGAGTTGTCTGTAATTTTCCTGACTTCAGCATTCATGAGATCAGCTTCGGGGGAGATGAAGTTTTGGAGACTTCTTGTTGCCTTAAGTTCTTACATTTCTATAGTTCTTGTGCTGCAGATTGAAGATAAGTTAGGTAGAAAAATTCTGTAATTTCTGTATGTCTTTTAAGATAGAATCTGTCACCCTATGACAGTTTGAGTTTGATTATTTTGGTATTTACATTCTCTTCAACCTACTTGGCATAATATTTGAGGGTCTTCTTAGTATCTAACCTCCTTCCAGGGCCTTGATCCCTAACATTATTTAAAAAGGGGAAAGTGAACCACAGAAATGTTAATAACATGAAGACAAATCAGATATTGGTATATAATAAGCACATTAAAGTTAACAACTAGCCATCATTAGCAATAGCAAAGAAATAAGCAACACTAATAGAGTCAAAGACAAATTGGGCATTGACCTAGAATAAGAACAAATAAAAACTACAGCTGTATCACCCTTAACATTATAAGAGATTTGCAGGAATTATATAGACACAATAATGAGCCAAATATTGATATACAGTAAATATTTACTAAGTGCAACAATTTTACCACCGTTAACAATAGAATTCTGCAATAGTATATGGGGTCAACTAAATAGCTACAATTTTATAAAGGTTAACCATAATGATAATAAAATGGAGAAGGTTGGGGAAGGGAAAAATAAAAGAATTACAATTTAAAAATGAAAGAAAATAGAAAAGTGAGACAAATAATCTAATTAAAGAATAAAAGAAAGATAATAGAACAAGGAAAAGTAACCAAAAAGGCAAGAAAATGCAAAACAAAAATACAAAAGAATAAAACAAAAAGCAAAAGAAAAACAAACAAAAAACACCAAAAACCAAAGTAAAATAGAACTGAGTTTAAGCTCTTCCTCATGTTTTGACAAATGGCTTCTTTTTGGTTTCTGTATTGGAATCCACCAGATATGGGGAAGCAGTAGTGAGTGACAACTAGAGTCCTTGATTTCCACACCCACTGTTGCTGTGTGGATGCTGAGAACTGCTCCACCTTTCCTTCTTGGCAGATCAGTCCATGATGTTTTGCCTGCCTTCTAGGGTTGTACCCACACCTGCAGCTCTCAGTGTTTTTTCCTTTCTCTGCACCCAAGTTACTGCTTCTTTCACTTAGCTTTCCAGCCAGAGGGCTTGTGAGGTACCTCATTTGCTACAGCGGTCTCTCTGTCGGTGTACCCCGAGATGTGGCAATGGTCCAAGCCAAGGCATCTCCCTGATCATGTGAACAGGTAGAGAAATCAGACTACAACATATGGTAGAAGTAGGCAAAGGGAGTCAAGCAGTTCACTGGACTTAATCTACTCTTTCAAGTCCAGCCCCCTCAGAATACCACATGCAGCTAGCCTCTCTTCCCATCACAGAGGGCAGAACCGACATGCTTCTCCTAGCTTGAGGTCAATACTACTTAAACTTCTCAGGTCTGCCTCATACATGACTGTCTTGTGTGTCTCATGTAGTCACTCCAGTAGGACAAGCCCAGGCATCTTGAAGTGTAGTTGTCTGTGAGTTCTGATTCCTGGAGAAGTTGAGTCTTAAGCAGTTAACCCCTCCCCAAAGTGGCTCTGATTAGTCATGACCAAATATGACAGGTGCTGCAATGAATTTCTTCTCCAACTGCAGCCTTCAATGTGAAAGGAGTCTCTTTCAAGTAAAATCCTGTGCTGTATTTGTAGCATATAATAATTATGGGATTTCCTTAGTACTAGAGATGCAGGTCCATTTCTTTTCATGGGGCTGCCACACTCATTGGATTTAACTTGTGTTTGCTAGTAAAGACCCCTCCCTTGGAGTCTGGGTTAATGTTTCATACTGCTTTATATTTTTTCTCTTTAATGTCTAGTTTTTCTGGTCTTTCTGGGTTTCTAGTTATCCAGTTGAATTTTTCTTGATTCTCAGAGCTCTTCTTTTCCTCTTTACTAAGTTGATATTTTCCAGATGTCCAAATTCCAGTCATAAATTAGTATAATAAACATAATCATAACAAAATCTTTGGGAATTTCAGTTTTGTGAGATATCCTATTGCCATGAATAGAAACCATTTCATGTCTATATTCCTTTTGCAAACAAGCCTTTTTAATTTGCTTTAAAATTTTTTATTCTAAAGTGTTGTTCTAAATAGGTTTACATAAAATTCCTCAACTTCTCTGAACTAAGATATATACCCTTTAAAAAGTGATGACATCTATAACAGCTCCTCTTGTCTTTAAGGGTGAATATGTTCATTTATATTGATTGTCATAACAAGATGAGAATTTCTAGATTAAAATATAAAACTTCAAGAGTTTTAATTAGCAATGTATAGCCAAGAACTCACAACTTTTCCTGGTAATTACTTGAATAAACTGGAACTAATCATAGTGAAAATCTCTTTATGTGGCATCTAGTTCAGGAATTTTGCAAGCTCTTCAAAGAATCATGAGAAAACAATCTCACTTGTTAATTATTGAAAGGAGAAATAATTTCATTGATGGCACTTGAAATTTAATAAGAGGATTTATGTATCTTGGGAGCCTTAAAATGGGTACTATCTCAGTATTATTAGGGTGAAATCTTAGCACTTTTGTTATAGTTGCTGTTTTGATTGCTTTAGTTGCTCTCCATATTATTTTCTATCATATATGTTAATAATGAAGAAAATTAAATGTTTCTGTGTCAACTAGGATTCCTTGTATTTCACATTTAAAAATTTTAAGAAAATAGATCAATGCAAACATGGTGTTGGTTACTTCTTACTTGCTACTGCAATGCAGCAATTTACAGGATTTTATTTATGCATCTTTTTGATAGCAATTCCATTCTTAGAGAGCTCAGGTCAAATTCTTTGCAATACATCTGTCATTTTACCAATGTCCCTATTCATTTTGCATATCTGTCAGCAAGGTTCTAAAAATATGCCCAGTCGCTCCAGGAAACCAGCCTTCCCTGTGACCACAGGTTTCTGAGCAGTCTTCTTTGTTGTATCACTGCCACAGAGCCCTAAAATCTGCCGTAAATTTCACCTTGCTCCTTTCAGTTTACTTGCAGTGCTACTGCTGGTGTAGTTCTGCTAACATGGAATCCACCTTTACCCTGTCTCCCATGTCCTCCTATCCAGTCAGAGCCTTGCGATGACTCCAGAGGCCCTTGTGTGGGTCTTCCTTCCCTCCTACATATCTGAACACTCCTAATTGCTCAATCTACTCCAGCTATAACTACACTCCAGAAAGGTTTGGATCTGGCTGTTTCCTTAGGCTCAAATGTTCTCTCTGAGAAACTATCACCTTTACATTGATTGTACTATGTGTCAGATACTTAGAATTTTAATACAACCTCTGAGTCTTTTTTCCCATATTCTAACTCTGCTTCACTGTTTTCCTTGTTCGTTCCGTATTTATCAGTGTTTAATATCCTACACAGTATATTTATTTGGTATTTTTATAGTTGGTCTTGATTTTATCTTACTTAATATTTATAGGACATTCTGTTAGTAGCAACATACTAGATTATATTGTGATGAGACAGTAAAACCAAATGACTTTGGATGTTAAATAGAAAATTCCTAATCTTCTCTCGCTTGAACTTTGACAGAATAATTATTACCAATATTCAGTGTAATATTGAGGGCAGCTCACAGCTTTAGGTCACTTACACAATAATTAGGCCTGTTTTATACACTGCAGGGGTTTATAATCCAATAGAAGCGATGGAAAGGTTCATCGACATGAAATTTTAGTAGTATTATGAGGTTTTTGCGAAGTCTTGGCCACAAGAGAATTCTTACAGCTTTAGATCAGACTTTTAACTGACTGTGGAATTAGTTTATTTAACATATATAGAAGGAGTGTGATTTACAAAGCAATGAATATGATTCTTTCAGGCAGAGATTAGACATTATGAAAGGTACAAAATATGATAAGCCTGGGGATCTTCAGGGAGCAGAGAGTCTATGTTACTAAGAATTGGGAATTGAGGGTCCTTAGAGGGAAAGTTACCAGTTTATGATATACTTTATCAGCCATGACCAGGAAATTTTCCCTGAAATGTTTGAGTAGCATGAACAGCATTGTGTTAAGACACAGTAACTAAGTAAGTTAGCTGAAAAGAAGCTAATTGATAGGGATAATAATAGTTTTTGGCACATATTTCTGAACCAAAATGACACTACAGTAATGAGTCAAAACTACTATACTAGTAGAAGTAATTTACTATGCTAAATATTTTGACACACTTGGGTTAAAATACTCTCAAAATTCCATTTGTACAACATGTATTTTATCAGAGTTAAAATCATGCATGTAGATTAATAAACAAGTGTTTGTACTTGAGATTTAATTAAATCAGTTATATATCAGCTTCTATTAGTGACAAATCTAATTTTTCAGTTAAATAATTTTAGGTGAAGGTGAAATCATTATGCTATCCATAATTCTAAGTTTAAGTTAAACTTAGAAGAAAATGAGATGTCATTTTTAATTGGTTTTAGGTACATGGTTTTGAGTAGGATGAAAGTATCTAGGGACCAGATATTCAGTGTGTATGTGAGGAAAATTATTTATCATTCTTGTGGCATAACAGGAATATATTAAATGAAAGAAACTAATCAGTTCTATTAGCAAAAAATTCACAACGATAAAACTCTGTGAAACATATCATGATTAAAGACTGACCTATTTCTTGAAAGATTATCAAGCATTAAGTTGGCATAACACAAGATAAATAAACTACTGAATGAAAATTTGAAGACAGTCTTAGGTAATACCATTATTTTTATATCTTATGGTTCTCTGTGTTAGTTTTTATTTTTGATTTTGGGGTCGCTTGAGAAGCATTTACAATTAACTTTTAGCTTTCTGTAGAAAATCAATGAAAATTCTGATGATGATTTTAGCATCAGCATGTCTGAAATGTATGAATAAAAGCCCCTCTAAAATACTTGAAGAATTTTCTTCAAAATTGAAATTGTAAGAAACTAAATGGAAATTCAGTTCAACACACTATCTTCAGTCTTTTTAGGTGAGTTTTAATAGTAATGCTCATTAAAAGTAATGGCTCAAGTTTGCCTTGCGTGTTTGAATTTCAAAGGTAACATAATTACTAAGATATGTTAATTTCAACCTTGGAACATAATATTTGAGAAAATTCTTTACTGTTTTCCTAAAACTTCTTTTAAAAACTTCATTATGGCCATTCTTTTCTCACAAGCCTCTCATCCTATACTGTTTATATATTTGTGGCTAAAACCATACAAAAGTTTAATGTAAGCATTCATTTTGCTGCAATGCCTTGTGGGGGGACAGGGGAGGTGTTTATCTGTGCATGATTCTTAATATAGCAGTTCATCCTAAAGGCAGGAGGAGTAAGACGAAGGCAGTTGGGTCACTAAAATTGACTGTATTATTCTTGCCTTCATTTAAACTGCAGTTTGTACAGTAGTTTCCTTAGATGGAAAGATAAATTTACGGAACAAAATAATGTATTAATTATAAACTTAAAACTTAATTTATTAATGTATATATGTTTGGACCAGCAGTAGTTGATTAATGAATGCTAATAAACTATGGGCCATTGTGTCTGCGTTTGAAAGTCCAAATAGTATGCACTCCATAGTTTAGAGAGAGAAAATTGGGCAATATATAGATTTAGCCTATAAAACTGATGACAGGGAAGTATTTTTTAAAAAATTTGCAATATTAATAAGCTACATACTCATCTACAGCAATAATGGTTTTTTCCTTATTCTAGAGGTGTAAGCTTGTATATACATGAATGAGAGATTCTTGCTAATATGCAAATTTAAAAAGCAATCATCTTCCAAGTTATTACAGACAAATGTTTTCAAGTCCAGTGTTCACCTCCAAAATTTCAGTGACAATCAAGCTTTTATAAATGATTTACTGGAAAGTAGTACCTCAGGTTTTGAAAAAACAATCTCCTCTAGGAAATCTTTTATAAAACTGGAGGCAAAAGGAAAACATTAGTATATGAAAGATTAATAATACAGACTCAATTGACTTTAAGAAGTCATTCATTGCTTGTTTTAAGTACAGAAATCTAGAGTAAGTTGGTGTTGGTCCAAGGGTGGATTGAATGTATCCTTAGCAGAAAAAGAATCACAAAATGAAAATGGATTGGTAAATGACAAAAAAAATCAAAACAATCCCTCTCCCCGACAAAAAAAACCCCAACAAACCAAACCAAAGAAAATAAAACAAAAGCTATGAACAGGTTCAAGTGAAAATTACGAAAGAGGTACTAATATACCTTATACACAAGAAACCTTAACTCAATGATATTGGTCAATATTTAGCAACTGACTTCTGTGGCAGAGAGTGTGTCTCTGATTTGTAACATTTGCTGATGCTGGCAATGTAAATATATTCACTATGGTCAGTTTTAGGTTATGTCTAATAATCAGCTCACAACATTTCGTACAGTTGGCTCTTTCAAGGCAGTAGAAGCAGATCCTACATATCTCTGGCCAAATGTACAGAGGGAAGGGGCACTAAGCTTCTGTCTTATCCTCTGTAAAATGGTACTAATGGCATTACTAACATCATAAAGTTGGTGTCTTGATTAAGTGAGGTGAAATCTTTTGAGAAATGACTGACAGGCATTTTTAATGGGTGGTATTTATTGCTGATTTGCTGCCTATATGTAAGGCTCCATTTATTTTTAGGAGAATTATAGCTATTATTTTTGCATATTTTCACTTGAAGTGTACTGGTAATCTTATTTTTGTTAATCACACACAGTTCTTAAAAATAAATTCTTACTTAAAGGTAAAAAAATACAAATATATCAATTTTAGTTTACCAAAGATTATGTATCTTAATTTTCGATTATCATCTTGTAGATGAAAGCAAACTATAACATTCTATTTTTTTAAAAATATGGTGATTTATGACAACTTTATGGCATACATCATTTTTTTAATTTTTGTTCTGACTGTCATATATTGTCCTTCATTTCAATGTAATATTTCTCCTCTATTCTACAACTTTACGTTTCTATCCCTTCAGACTTGGTTTTATTTTACAGCTTCCCAGTTATTTGTAATCTCAACATAATATATTACCAAATGACCTCTACTCACAGCATCTATTTTGATCTTCACAATCACTCTTCTAAATTAAACACATTTTTTAAATGTGAAAATTGAGGTTCACAATAGTGAAGTAATTTGCCCTGAAACTTCCAAATCATAGGTTTGGAATCTGAACTCAGGTTAGTTAAAAGACAAGGTAGTGTATTGGGGTACAAAACTATTACACCTAAGTAGGTGAAGAGAACACTGTAGTTAACAGAAGCACTGGTCAAGGCAGAGAAGATTTTAGCATTAAAATATCATAGATAAACGCTCGAATTTAATTGTACCAAGTAAAATTACAAATTTAAGTCACGGAGTCATTATATCTTAGTGTATATGTGGAGTTGAGAGGTGGGCTTTATTTCAGTTCCAGGGGAACTTCTGGGGCAGATGAGAACTGATTAAAAAAAAAGTTACGACCTCATTGAATTGGTCTCTGGAAAAAGAATTCCTTTCCAAACATTTCTTTCCTTCTTGGGATGGACAGATAAAATTGGGAGATTCTGCTGGGTGTCTCCTATTGCAGTCAAGCACTAAGAGGAGAGAGATAATATGGAAGGAAACAGATTCCCCTCATATTCAACAGAGAACTCATTATCCATGTGTTTGTTCATAGCAGGACACTTCTAATTTCAGGGGGGTCTACTTAGAACTTGTCTTTAGTTCAGATAAACTTTATTGTCCTCCATGGAAAATGTCAATAAAAATTGTCTTAGCCCATGGAACATACTTAATTATTGTGGGTAAAACTACTTAAAAGCCTAAATTTATATATATATATTTTCCCCATGCACCTTAGGAGAGTAATTTAGGTATGGTATGCAGAGTTTTAATAAAAATGAAGCAGAATACATACTATTTTAAGTTTCTTTTTTCAAATGAAGTTTTAAGAATCCAGTAGCTGAGTTCAACGATGCTTAGTAGAAAATGATGTGTGCATTTCATTATATTGACATACCTTATTATTCAATGAAATACAAAGATAAGACGTATGAGAGAAAATCAGAACAAAATGTAATGTAAGACCATTTTTATGGCTAATGCTAAAGTGTTAATAAAATGGTCATATTTTTAATATTTAGCACTAATAAGCCTAGTATTGACTCTTTTTCTTCACTAAGAAATGTATCAGGTTTGCTTTAGCATTTAACTGATGACATTGGCAGCCATTAGAAGCACAGCAAAAGGTTTTACAGCCTATCTCAGTTCAGTGTTTGAAACAGTACACATCTTGATACAGAAGAACCTCAGTGTGATAACACGACATTGGAAAGCAAAACTAATGAATCCCACTGGATAAATGAACAAAAAGTTGGATCTTTTTGGAAACCATAAAATTTAACGACTATACCTTATTGTCAGTTGAGTACATAATGACATAAAATCTTGCATAGGATAATGGTGGTATGTGATAGCTGGGAGTATAATCTTTAGTATGAAAGTTTACATCTCTTTATTTTCTTTTTTTTTTTTTA
>PVJX010000062.1:181126-458656 GCA_004027295.1 Dolichotis patagonum
CAGAACAGGACAACATAGGCAACACAGTACTTTACATTAAGTCAACTGGACATCAACAGTATCTAACACCATATCTCTTACTCTGCTATAGTTGAGCATAGTTTCAATTACAATAATATCAAACATAACACAATAGTATAAAGCCATGCATATAGTGAAAGAATTACAGGGCTTTCTGAACCGAATAACAGAAAATGATTTCCAATAGTAGCACTAATAATATTCTTGGTAGAGAAAGATAAAGATTTAGTTAGATGGTGTATATACAGCACTTAGAAGAATATGCACTTAGAAGATACAGCACTTATATGTGTGTATGTGTGTGTGTACATGTGCGTGTATGTGTGTGTTTAATAAATACCATCATCATTAATAAGTGCTCTTAAAAAGGAAAGTATTTTCTAAACATATTTTAGAACATTATCAATAACAAAATCCAGGTATTTGGGGACATACTGTACAAATACTTATTTGAGTAGGTAAAGTGTATGTGATATTTTTCTTTTCTTCTGATTTGCTTATTAAGCTTGTATTAATTTTACTCAAAAGACACAGCTAAGTTTTATAACCAGGTAGTGTACAATTGTCACACTGCTGAATACACACAGAGCAATCCATACAGAGTTATGGAAGAATTGATCTGCAACACTGATCTTTACGGATAAAACACATAATAACCTCTCTGATCCTTGAGGCCCTCATTTACCCTAGAATATGCCTGGACCCTCTTTTATAGCTGCTGACCTTTCCATCTCCTTGTAACATACTATGCAACTGCCTGTGATGAATCTCTGCCCTCTTCTGATGATGTGATTAGAGAGAATCAAACAGTCTCAGAGATGCTCTGGCAGCAGTGATTAAAAGTAATTTTCTTGACAATAGGAAAGGAAAATCATATGTGATTTCTAATGTAATTGGAATGTAGGAGCTGGCAATTTTGTGAGTTATTGTATCACACTAATGAGAAAACATGTATTTACATGTTTTTAGGAGATACTATCCGTCTGCCTCATTTTGTTTTTCAAATTGAAGAGACAGATCAAATTTTATGCTTCACACACGTTTGCTCATAGTTCACACAAATGCCAATCTATGTCAAGATGCTCGATCTTCAGCAGGTTACCTTCTGGAAATTAGCTAGCTGCGGACTCTTGCTCTTGGCGTCTCTGTCCCTTTCATCTGCCCAGGCTTCAGCTTCACGTGGGAAAGCTTATTCTGGGCAGGCACTGACAGCTCCCTTTTCTGTGTACTGCTGTATACTCCAATGCTTCTCTGACTATTTAAAAAACAATGTGAAACTGGAAAAATAAAAGTATAAGAAAGTGAGCCTGGGAAGTAACCCTTTGTTAAGTAATGTTTAAAATTAGACATTGCCAAATAAATGATGAAGAACTTAGCCGATTATCGGTTAAGAGATGCCTGATTATCTAGTGCCTGGTTGTATTCTCCATCCACTCTTGTGGAGCTTCTTAGGTTGTTTCATCTGGGTGCTGCACCTCCATGGCTTATTATTTGGTAAAATAATAATTTCTACCACATGAGAATTGTAATTTACAGCCCCCATGTCACTGAAGTTGTATAGGAGTTTCAACTTTTGTTCTATTTTTATACTCTCCATGTGCAATCTCTCAATTGAGATCCAATCCAGTCATCCACTCCCTGCTCAGCCTCCTACAGACTGTGAGATTAAATCACACGTGTGAGCAGATTGGTGTCATCGCAAGTCCTGGAAACCCAGTGGCAGCTGGACTCCAACGCTGCTTGGCAACACTTTCATGCTCATCGGTCAACTCCCTGCTCTTCTCATCACAGCAACTATTTTAATTTTCTATTATTTCCTTCACAAAACCTACCCTGCCTCCAGCGACTTCCTCGGTGGTTTTCTCCTGCACAGAGAAAATTGAGGCTTTTAGCCATTATTGCAAACGCTTGCCTTTCTACTGACTCTGACCCAGCTCCCAAGAATACTGTAGCATCTCCTAAACATATTGATATAGTCCTCTTTCAGCCTAATGTCCCTCATTAACTATGCCGTATCTTTCTCCGTCCTTTTGTAACCAAGCTGTGTAGAAATAGGGTCTAAATTTACTAACATATTTAGCTTCCCATTTTAAATTTCAATCTGCAGCAAACTGACTTCTCTCCCCATCATCTTCCTGGAAATGTTCTGGCTAAGTTCTTCAATTACCTTCTAAATGCCAAACAGGGAAATCTCTCCAGCCCTCATTTTACTTGAAGTGTCCAGAGCAGTTTTATTTATTCTCAGAGATGCAAGTTATATATATTCCTCGTATAGAGCTGATGCTTTCCATTGAAGAAACGTTTATAAGGGAGAGGGGAGAAAGTATGTAAGTGCACGTCACCACTCATGTTACAACAGTGTTTAAAATTTTCTTGTATTCTTCTCATATGTTTCCATGCATATATTTTGAACAAGTGAACATTATGCTTTTTGTTCAATACAATATAGACATTTTCCTGTATTAATCAGTCCTCAAAAAAAGCTTTAAGGTTGTGTGATATTCCATGCTATGAAAGAATATTTAATTGTCTCATCGTTGTTGCATATTTCAATTTTGCTCCACTGTTTTACTTTTCTATATTAGTTTACTTTTGTAATGAATGCAGTTTTCTTCTACTTTTCACTTCCTGTGGCCAGTGGAGCACTGGTACATTGACTCTCAAAAGGAAACTTTAAAAAAATGTCAATGGTGTAGTATTCTTATCATGGTCATGGTCAATTTCAAATTCCCAACAAAATATTGTTAAATACTATATACCACTGGAAAGATATGCTCAGAATCTGCTGAGAGTAGGGTCCAGCTTACCACTCAGTAGTCTTTCTGCCCCTATTCAAACACCAGCACTTTCTATGAGACCCCAAAGCTTAGGACCAGGTAAGAAGAAAAAAAATATTGAATCTCTAGGACCAAATATTGTACAGTGGTTGAGTTGTATATGTGCTGTCAGTGCTTTATAAGGCTTCATAGATTTTCTAGCAACCTGGCATGATACGTAGCAAGAATAATTTCCAATATGCCCTAGATGACAAAGACAGAGAACCAGTGACACCAAAATAACCCTTCTGGGACTTAGGGAAAATAGCACAGCTCTGGACCAATAGCTGTCAACTACAATAGAGTGAAGGCATCTCAAAAGATGTTGGCAGAAATAGATGATAATGACCTTTGCTAGATAACTTCTCTTTTCAACATCTTGGTGTGAAAAACTGAGATACATCACTAGGGAAGTTATAGAAGTAGGAGCTAGGGGGAGACGGAATTAAATTAAATTAACTTTGCAATGCCTAGAAGAATAGAAGCTCAAAAAAGAAATAAAGTTCAATTTCAGAAAAATAAAGGAAGTTGAATTGCTTGTGCACCTGAGTTTATGAAATGAGATTTCTACTTGCCAATTTCTAAAAATAATGCTTCTATGTATACCCTGATAAAGAACTTTGCTTCTGCATCTCTAAGAATGAATTCCTAGCAAAGCAACTATAGGGTCAAAGGAAATGAATAATTTTGAGGTTCTGAAAAATATATGAGAAGTTGTCTCGCAGAGATCTCATACCAATAAAATGGGTGAAGAACACCGAATGACTCAGTCAATATTCCATTTTCATACTCCATCACCCCTAGCCCACCCAAGAGAAGACACAGCATGCTGATGCTAAGATAGAGAACCTGCAATATCTTCTGGAAGACCAGTGTCTAAAATTATACATTTATGCATTTGCAATCAGAACTAGATTGCTTTCTGAAGCAAAGAGTGAAATTTAGCTTTGCAGGCATTATGTTTCTGTTAGGTACCTTTTCTGATCATGTTATTAACTTTGTGATCAATGGATTTTTGTGAAGTTTTGAAATGTGGCACCTGCTTAGGTGGGAGAGGTGATTGGAACACTTGATAGGGAGGGGATCAATATTGTTCTCATTAGTTATCATCTTAGTTACTTGCTTGTTGCTTGTACAAAATACAGACAGCCACAAGTTAAAGGAGGAAGGGTTTATTTTGACTCACAATTTGTGGAGGTTTCAGGCGGTATTTGGCAGGGCTGCATGGCAGAGGAGCATGGCAAAGGAGACGCAGCTCCTGACCTGGCATTGAGAAATGAAAGTGATTAAGGGAGGAGGAAAGGCGACCACAGCCCCAGTGACTCACTTTCTACAACCTGGCTTCACCTCCCCAATCACATTTACCTATAAATTTATCAGTGGACTAATCCATTGATAAGCATCATATAGCCGTGATCTGATCTCCTTCTGAAAGCCCCACCTATGAGCAATGGGACTTTGTGGGAACATCTAGATATAAACCACAGCAGTGTCACACACCTAGCTTCATCAGCATCCTGGCTTCTGAGGGCCTCCCCAGAAGGGTGGGGCTTCATGCAGGGGTATGGTGGTCTCCAAAGAAGGCAAAGGACAGTTGCTGTGTTTCTGGTAAATTAAGGAGTGCTGAAGATTTCTTTTTTTATGAACAGGCCCCCATGGTCCTGCCAGTAAGAACGTGGCCTTTTATTTAGAGTGTAATGGGGAACCTTTGCAGAGTTTGAAAATGGGTAATAGTATTCTGAGACTTGTGTTTTAAAATATGACTTCACCTGGTCTTTGGAAAATAGCTAGGAATACTGCCATTTGGAGAAGGAAAGAGGGCTCCTTGAACCCACCAAGTGACTTTTAAAAAACATACTTTATATTGTTTTTGATTAACATGTATAAATTGTATTATATTAAAGGAGTTTAATGTAATATTTGTGCACATGCAGAAAGCAGGCACTAATTAACTCCAATCTCCATTTATTTCCCTAACTCCCATACTTTCCCCAACCAGTAGTAATCACTATTTTACATTCAGATAAATTTGTTTAGCTCCCACTTATGGGAGACAACATGTAGTACTTGTCTTTCCACCCCTGAATTATTTCACTTAACATAATGTTCTCTGGTTCATTAAGTGAATTTTTAATTTCATTCTCATATTTCTCAGTTTCAGTATTTCTCTTTCCTTACTGGCATTTTCACTTTGTTTATACCACATTTTGTTGATTTTTAATTTAGTCTGTTTTACACATTTTCTGTAAGCTCTTTGATCCTGTTTGCATGTTGTGTTAAGGTCTTTTCTAGTTATTCTAAAACCATATCTTCTTTTGGTATAGTTTCTGTGAATTTACTTTGTTTCTTTGAGTAGGCCTTATTTTCTCATTTCTTTGAAAAATTTGTGAATTTTTGAAAATGGCACTTTTGAATATTATAGTAGGTTGCATAATATTCTTCTCTTTCAGGATTTACTTTTTTTAAAATTTTGATTGTCTTTTACTGCAATAGTGTGTTTTCTTAGTGACTTTTCCAGATCATATTTGTAATTAAACCCTGATCTCATATTTGAGTAATCTTTTAACAAGAATGTCTTTAATCCCAGAAGCTTAAAACCCAAAACAAACAAAAATTCAATAAATAAAAAATAAAAACAAACAAGAAAGAAACAACCTCTCCCAGTGTGCAGATTGGATATGTGCCCAGGCCCTGGGTCACAGATTGGTCTCCAGTTCTACCTAAAATGAAAGCCTCGTATTCACTGAGTGGTTTCTTTTCCTGGTATGTGTGAAATTTCCCATATATATGAAACCTTTGGAAGGCCCTAATTTTTAAAAAGAAACTCTCCCCAGGTTCTCCTGGACTTCAGATGCTTCATTGTCTGTGTTGCTATCATCTGCCCCTGGCATCTGTGGTTTGTTTGTTGCCTTCTGTTTTCAAGAAGTGCCCTTCATCTCTCCAGCCTCAGTGAGTAGGCAGAGGTAAGCAGCTTGCATGGTCCCTGGGCATGTTGGAGCAGACATTGAATCTGCAAATAGGATCCCTGCTCTGCTGTATCTACAATCAGAGGCCATCCTTCCACACTTGGAATGCTGACTTCCTCCAGGCTGTGGACAGCTGGAAAAAGCCAGGAGAAAATAGCAGAAAGTTTTTCTTTCATTGGCAGATTGCCTAGCTCTTGATTCAACTTTTACTTCTTTGTTACAAACCTTGGACAGTTTTCCAGAGTTCTTACTAAGTTTTTCCCACAGTCTCAGCTTGTTTTTCAAGGATTCTCGGAGCCAGGGGTGGTTGTGGGGCTTATGGGAGCTTGAAGTGGAGCTTACTCCAACCATTCACTGTTTTACTTCCATAAATATCTTACTCCACATGTGTTGACACAGTGGAACAGTCCAGGCGTGCATGAGGAGATGATGACAGTCTCTTATATAAGCCAACAAGAAAGACGGTGCTAAATAAGGACTCAAGAGAGAACCACTCTCCATTAAGAATGGTTCTTGAGTGACAACGAGTTCCTAAGTACAGGTGGTTGACTAAAGAGTGAATACATAGATAATTTTTAAAGCTCATTGCTAAAGCTTCATTAAAACATTGTTACCGCATGAGAAGGAATAGTTTGGATAACTGCTTTTAATTAGTTAAGCCTGTGAATGCTGAGATATGTTCTTTATTATTAAATGTCCTTGAAAAATTCATTGTGAATGGTGGCAGGCTGTTTCATACACTGGCTCTACAAAATTTAGTTAACTAATGTCCTTATGCTAGATGTTTGCTGCTGAATATTTCCTGTTAAATATGGCACTGTAATGATGACCACAGAACTCAAGGTAGTCTAGAATCTTACATTCAAGGTATTTGCTACCTCTTCAGTAGTAGAATAAAGATCTCCCGATTGAGATAAATATTTTGGGATTGTCAAGAATGCAACCTGTTTGCATAGAACCCATATGTGAAAATACACAATGCACTTTGACTCAAAAAATAATGGTATTTTTGAAAGAAAAAAGAAACTAGTTAGGAAAGTGGCTTTGAGGATGAGAAGAAAGATTGCAAATAGAAATTGCTGGAAAAGTCTCACCTAGGAGACATTATCCTTCCTCTTGTCTCTATTTCTGGGGCTAAGGAGCTATTTTATTATAACAAATAGAGCTTATGCATTGGAATGACTTTATTTACATTGTGCATAACTAAGGACCATTGGTGACGGTACTTTAAGATAAATGAGCTTAGACCGAGGACAACATAGGAAAATGCTGAATAAGTAGCAACAAAGCCTTTACTGGCTTAAGTTATTACAGACAAAACTGACTTTTTAGCTTAATCTTTTAAAGATTCACAAAAGGCTGGAAATGACTATTTTGTTCGTTGCTGTTCGTGACTTTTACTAATTAAATCTGTCTTTTCTACTGAGCATGAAGGCAGTGCGGAGAAAACTGATTGTCAGGGGTATGTAGAGATTGCAGATCATTTAGCTTCAGTCTTGCTCTGAATCTTATCCAAATAATTAAAAAACAGTGGAAACAGAATAGCAGAAGAAAGAAACATCCCTGGTGGCTTGTGTGGGAAAAGAGGTCGGTGTTAAAGAGGGGTGGCAAGATGAAAATCCTATTTGAACTTAAGTGAAAATTCATACCTGATTTAACATTTTTAATTATTCCAATTGCGGTTGTGAATAGTTTTATTTATGTTTACATGATGTTATTCTGGAAAGGAAAAAAAGTCTTTGATTAATTGATTTATGTAATGATCTTAACACCATAAATGTGTTTTCAAATTCAATAACTGATATAAGGGCAGCTTTGATCTCCTAAGGCCTACATTAAAAAAAATATTTTCCAATCATATAGAAATAACTTGTGACCCAGTTATGTATAATTTAGGTAGATTTTCAGATCCTGTTATTTCAGAGTTTCTCCTCCTACACCAAAGTAAATGGTATAGTAGGGAAAGTTTCAATTCAGACAGCCAATAATGAAGTGTATTATAAGTCAGGCTAAGAGGTAGATGTCAAAAGGAAATGCTAGGAACTGCTTTTCACTTAGTTTGATGGTGAAAAGTGGTTGGGATTTGAGACAACAGAAGAATTTTATGCAAATGCTACCTTCAGAGAAATCTGTGTTATTCATCCAGCCTACAGATTGAAACAGGAGAGTTAGTGAAAATTGCGTGTGTGCGCACACATGTGTGTGTGTGTGTGTGTAGGGGCATATATGATTTGATCTTAACATGCTTTTCCTGAATCATATGTACTCCTTGAGCAAGACTCAGCTTGCATCCAGGCTGACTCCTGAGCAACTGTGCAGAAAACGGAACTCCACAGAGTCACTGCGTGCCTTGCACATCCCTAAAACTAAAGGTTGAGGTGGGGAATGACAAGAGATGCCCAGAAAATGGAATCGAGATCACAGTGCCTGCAAGCAGCACACTGCCAGGTGAGAGGACCCTGAAGAAGCAAAGAAGTGCCCAGGTAAAAGAGAATCTGAGTGACTGATACGCTACATGGACAACTTGATTTCCTTGGGAGCTGTGTAGGAGAACAGGGTAGCACGCTTCTGGCTAGAGGAGTGGCTGACCTTGCCTGTTGTCTCTCGTCCCTGGCCCCTTCCTCTCTGGCACTGTTCTCTTGCACTGCTTCCTCACTGCCATGAACTATGGAGCTTTGCTGTACCATGCCCTCTGCCATTATGTTCCTGTCTTGATGTCAAAGACCATGGGCTGCAATCATGAGCCAAATAAACTTCTCTTCCCTTAAATTGTGACTGTTAGGTATCTTCTTCTACCTGCAGGAAACATGACCAATATAATCTGCTTTCCGCCTCTTCCTGGTCTTAAATGTACCTGCTAAGTAACAATGCTCCTGTAATATGTTCCTTTGTTCCTCCTTTCTCACCAGATTGGTGGCAGGAGGTGGAGAAATTAGTGACACGGAGAACAATTTATACTTGTCCTTCCCCATGTCACAGATTTCCCATTTCTATCAGCTCACCTGAAGGAAGAGGGCAAGAAAAAGTACTGATAAATATGTTTGGTGATACCTTTAATGACTGCATTGAGGCAAATTTTTATATTTTTAGGGAGTACAGGAATTTCTGTTATCTAAGAGTGAGAAGAAAAGTTGAATCAAGACTTAAATGTTCCTAATCTTTTGTATCTATTGGTTGGCTTTTAGGACATTGAAGACTATTTGTAATTATTTTATTTTTTTAACTTGTAAAAGCAAGAGATTTTAATCACAAATTACTTAGCACTGGTTTCTTTTTCTAGTTCAATTTCTTCTGTTATCTTCCTTGAAGAGTCTTTCAGCATTTCTAAATATTATGAACTTTCAGGGGCATGGTGATTTTTTTTAACACTATCAGTCACACCCAAATTCATAAAGTACACTTAAAGATAAATCATAAAGTTATGACTAATGCAAAACTATCACATGAAAATATATGTCTAAATTTTTTTTAAAACTCATGTTGCAAGTAATATTGCAAATTATTAAAGAGAAACTGCAATGGATGAAGAAGATATTTTCAGATCTTTTATAAAAATTATTTTTGAATAATTACATGTTTATGAGAGTCCTAATAGCCCATTTTATAGACAAAGGGTTTTAAATAATGTTTTATTCATATATTGTTTAGAAAAAGACAAATCACTTGCACCAAGTGGACCTTACAAGTTGCCATGTCTGTTAACAACATTTAAAAGTCATGAGTTCACCAGCTAAAAAAGGATAGGTTTACCTGCCTTGCACAGAAATCAGTCAAAATACACAGATTTGAGTCAATGTGTTAAAAACCACAGGGAATATTCAGTTTCATTTTGAGATACTAAAAGATAAATGATAATCATTCAGTTCTCATGGAAACACGTTTCCCCTTTAGAGGTCATAGTGACAAGTGGCATTCTTTAATAGAAATGCCATGAAAATCATGGAATTAATTGCAGAATCTGACTCATTTTTTGCCATTAATACTTGAGAAAAAATCAAAGTGAGGAAAGACCAAATAGACATCAAAAGCATTTTATAAATACTTATTACAAAGAAAAGAAAATCTGTGCAAGCTGAGATGACATGTCCACTTAAAAATAAAGACAAATCTTATTCTATTGTTATAGATCATTCATCAAATGTGACAAATATTGAACAGCTGGAGATTACTGTATGGTCCTGTTAAAATGCAGAACACTATGATTTTTAAGCTTTTTTTTTGCAAACAAAACCATCTGTTATTTTATTCGACAGAGTACAATAGTGTGGGCCATTGCATCCTCTGCGCGAAAAATGACTGTTAGAAGGATACAGAAAAGGGGCTATAAGAAGACTGTAAGTAGCATTATTATAAGGCCCAGTGTGACATCAGCAGGAACAGCGGTGTGTTGAGCCCATTTAAAAATCCTCCTCTCAGTAAAATATTGAGAACAATGGCAATAAATGACAAAATGAAGTTATATAGGTAACATTTATTCATGAAAGCTACTGAACCTTAGCTTTTCTACGTCTGAACATTCTCTATTCCCATCCTCCTCTCTTAAAATCCATAGTAGATTTAGCATTATAACGCATAGCAACTAACTACAAAACACGATCCAGGAGCCAGAACACGTTTAGAACTCCCCTAAAGCACCATTCTTGGAGAATTGTCATCATTTGACCTGATAGTTCTACAGAAACCTACCAAATTAGGCTTTTTAATTTATTATCATTATACCTGATTAGCCCACCTACTCGGAACATCTTTGACAGAGACTTTAACCATATGTCAGTAGCAATTGTTTCTGACTACAAGTAACAGGGCAGTGGTAATTGTTGTGCCCATAAGTGGCTTTTCATATTTTCTTAAGCCTCTTTCATATTTTTGGGACTCCTTAATTCCACACATATCTCTAGAATTTTAAGTATGTTTGGGAAACACTTAAGAAAGCATCAAGTTGCTACCGTGAAACTCTGCCCAAGCAGGAATTGAAGACTAAAGCAGAGATCTCAACTTCCTGAGAGCTGCAGGCATTTCTTAATGGATAGCCCCCACTCTCCCTCCCTCTCCACCAGTCCTGCAGCCACAGATTCAACCAAGTCCAGATCAATGATTTTTTGATAAAAATTATCTGTGTCAAATGGACAAAAATTATCTGTGCCAATAATTGCAGACTTTCCCCCTGTCATTTTGTCTAAACAGTACAATATAACACTATTTGTATAGCACCTACATGTATTGGATATCACAATCAACCCTGAAGTGATGTAAAGTACATGAGAGAATGTACACTGTCTATAAATGATGTGTCACTTCATATAAGTGACTTGAACATCTGCTGATCAAAGGATACTTCACAGGTACCAAGGGATGACTGTACTTACAGAGCCACTCAACGAAAGCGAGGTGACTTAACTGTTCCCAAAATTTTGATAAAACTATGTAATCATCTGACCACTAAGCTAATGAAAAGGAACTCCAGAGGCCACTCATAGGAAATAATGCAGACCATAGAGAATTAGTCAGGGAAGTCATTAAACAAACAAATGGCACAGCAATAACATCAACAAATCATCTAGACAGGAAAGACTCAATTTTACAATTGCCACATTATTCAAAATGTCCAGATTCTTGAAAATTATGAGACACGCAAAGATATAAGAAAGCACCCATGACATATCAAAAGGAATAAAACTCTGTTGTCTGTGAAACTCTGCTGTTGATGAAGAGGAATTGTGCTATTTATGAAGTGGAATCCAATGAGCCACAGTCTCAATCATTAGAGTGAATGATGGCTCTATTATCCTGGGACAAGGGAGGTGAGAAAACCTTGGTTTTGAAACTGTACCTTTAAATTGGTTTGCTCTTCATAGCTCTTGTTGTTGTTAGTGATTGGTCAAATCATAACAAATATTCAGAAAAGCCCAGTTCTTCAGTATTATTTTCAGTAAGTACATCATTATGTAATCAGGATTCAGGTTAAGAACTACATGTTGCCCTAATTTCAGAACCTCTTACGTTCCTTTCCGGTCTCCACCACCTGACCTTGAATTTTTTATAACACAGGTTAATGTTTCATTCTCTAGATTAAAACAGTTGCATCATGAAGTCCACACACTTTCATGTGTGTCTTTGTTTGCTCACAACTATGTCTGAGAGCCTCACCCACATTATACGTTCACTGATAGCTCCTTGATTCTCACTGTTGAATAGCACATATTATATGTATATCATATACACTTTCTACTCTTTGTACAAACTTTGGCTTTTTCCCAGTTCTTAGCAATTTGAACAAACATATATCATCCTCTGAACCAACACTGCAGTTTTAAAAAAAAAAAGTAAAGGTAGCTTTATCATCAGAAACCTCACACAAGAAGGGTACTGTCTTGATTCAGAGTTCTATGTGACAGTGAGCACAATTTGAGTTTGCATGTTTCTTGCAGGCCTATGATTCCAGAGACGCAAACAATACTGACTAGCCAACTCTATTTAAGTCATTTAGATGTTCATTTCGTGAAATCCCTGGACACCTAAATCAACTGCCCCTCAAGGCATTCTGAGCCGAAGCCAATTTGCTGTCCTTTCCACATGGGCGAGCCACCTATTTTGTAAAGCTTTTTTAAAAATCAGTCAAGTAAAACATATCCCCTAAAATCTATTGTCTAATGAGATGTCACGGCACTAGAAGTTGTTTTTAGCGGGCACTTGGCAAAGTAACTCAAGAAATGGGAGCTGTGTGTGCCTTGGTTTGATATTGTATGTTAACAGTTATAAATGAAAGCACTTCCTTCCTGAGAGGGCCTGAGAGGCAGGCTAGACATAAGGAGGTAGACAGGTACTCCTGTACCAGGACTGTGCTAGGACTCTTGTGCAGGAGGCCACCTCTGCTCTGTCTTCTGCAAGTCCAAAGTGGGCACTGAAGGGTAGAAAAGGAGGGGCAGGAGGAATCTCAATCCCTGGTGAGGGGCTCTATAGGAGCACCAGAAGATGAGAGGCCACGAGGCTCTCAGGAAGAGAAGCTGACCATGGTTGCCCACAAACTCTAAGTTATATTTTTACTCTCACTAAAAGTTTAAAATAATTGCATTGTCATTTGAGACTTTTGACTCATGAGTTTCATAGAAGTGTATTCTTTTACCTACAAATCTTTGGGGATTTTTCAGTTATATGTCTATGCCTTGTTTAATTCCATTGCATCATAGAGTATATTTTGTAGGATTCCTAAATTTTTGAATTGCTTATGATGTGTTTCATAGTTTAGAATCTCAGTGAATCTACCTCTTTATCTTTATGTATTTTCCCCCGCTTCCTTTTTTTTCCTGGCACTGTACTTTGACTAAGTAAATAAACACTATATTCTTGCAGGTAAATTTGCTAATTGTGAAAATGCTTTACACATTACTAGAGTTAAAAAAGAAATGTAAATGTGTGATGGATGGTGAAGGTGGACTTTTCAGTGGGAGAGTCAAATTATAGATCAATAATATGGAAAAGCTTGAACACCATGGTACCAGAATTGAACCAGAGATATCAGTATAAAAATTATTCTATGTATGTGTCTAGTTATATATAAGCAGATAGAGAGCTACAGAAATGAGTCCACACGTACACAGGCTTGTGTTAGTGTCCATGCACATCTACCTTTCATTTGTGGGATGACCTAGAATCAATGATGCTTAACAGTAATGAGCACAACTATGATCCCAATGTCCCAGTATTTGATACTGGTATCAAAATACCAGTATCCACTACCAGGAAACAGTTCCTTGAAGAAGAAACTGATATTAGTAATGAGGCAGAGACACTGCAAAATGACCCCAGAAGATCTCATACTAAGAAGTGATGTTCAAAAAACAAAAGAATGGAAGCATATCAAGGCAATATAGGAGCTAATTTAAAAGTGAAATAATCTATGCAGCCAAATAAATAACATGTTAATAGAATATAACCCAAAATTACAAAATAAATGTGTGTCACACTGATATACATGCAAAATTAAATAAATATGTATGCAAGCATATATTATCTTACTGATATATTCCAAATCTGTGTATAAATAAGTACCCTTCCAGGAAATGGAATTTATCATTCCCATGCTCACCTCCACTGAATGCAATGGACTTAATCATTTGTTGCCAAAAGACAGTAGGGAATGGTAGGAATGATCATTTTAGAGTACAGAAACTTGGCAAACCCTCCCTTAGCCAAGTGATGGACAGTAAGGTCATTAGTAGGATCAGTTAGTATTATATACTACCTGATAAGAAGTGGTAAAAAGAGTTCTTTCTGTGATTGTCTTCCTCAAAATTTGGGACCCCAATTTAATCATTCAAAAGGTGCCACATCAGATTATCTTAGATGAGATGCTTAATAAAATACCTGGCAGTGGTCCTAGAGACTATGGAGGCCATGAAAAATAGAAAACAGAAATCATCACAGATCAAAGGGTACTGGGGAGACCTGTGTGATTTCCTGGATTGAATCCCGGAACAGAAATGGGGAATTGATGGGAAAAAAAAACCTGATGTAATCTGAATGCAACCAGAACTTTAGTTAACTGTAATATCCCTTTGTCTATGTCTTAGTTTTGACAAATGTCTCATGGTAGCACAAGATTAATAATAATGAGGGAAGTTGAGTGCATAGGAGAACCATCTGCATTATCTTTGCCACTTTTCTGTACATCTAATAGAATTTCAATTTTAAGAAGGTTCTTTTTAAAAGAAATCTTTTATTTCTAAACCTAAAATGAGTGGTCTTTTCAGTGGGATATATATTCAGCATATCATAATCAAACAAATATGCCTTAACCAGAATGACCATGTATTTCCTTTAACGAGCAGTGTGTATCATGGGTAACAGAAAGGTTTCTGACCTTCAAACCTAAGGGAGCCATAAAATGATTCAAGATCTCATTATATTTATATGAACCAGGTTATTAAGCAGAGATTCCTTTATTTGGAGCAGATGATGTTTCATATTTCATCCTTGAAATTCTTAATTTTGCAAGTAAGTGTGTTCTTGAAATTAATTGGGGTAAAAGCTTAATATGTACTAAGCCCATTAAATATTGGTGGGTTCCCCATTCCCACTGCATAGAATTTGAGTCCTGTTTTTACCTTGGTAGGTGACTTACTCTGAAGATATATAACATGTCCAAAAGTGCTACATTTGTTGCTATTTTAGGATTGCTCCTGGAGAGGAAGCAGCAAGTGTAAAATTCGCAAAATACCCAACCTCTACTTTATATTTGAGGCCATAAAGCAGTGTATTAATACTAGCAAAATAGTATTAGAAATGCATATTTTATCCATGTAGATGCATGGATACAATGATACAGTACAGTAACATAAACAAAAGCATGATTTGTCTTACAAGGAAAATGCCAATTAACTTCTTTGTATTTTTAGAATCTAAAAAGTGTAAGTAATTCTGGTGGGTGGGTGACAAAGTGTTTAATTTTAATACACTTACACTGTTTATTAGAATCTGTGATGAAATTATATGATACCATGCATTTGTTAAATTATATAAAAATAATTATTCTATTTGGAAACTAAAATTTGTATTTTAATTTTTTCTCTCTAATACCAATATTCTAGTAGTTGGCCCTAGATTGCTTTTCATTAACATAAGTTTAAAATTGAAAGTAAAATCCTCAATAGCAAAAAATCTAAATCTTGCACTTTAGTATTCAATGGAGTCTACTAAGTATTACAGAATCTAGATTTTAAACAGCATAAACTATGTTTTATTTGTGTGCTGCTTAATATTAAGAAAACATGGCAAAAGACCTGGAAAGGCATCTCATTTTTTTTCCTTTTAAAATACTTAAACTGCTTTTTTAGTTAAGAGAGGACTAGAGAAGAAAATACAGTTCCGGATGGGTTTGTGAACAGGAGAAAAAAAAAAAAAAAGATACAACTCTGCCCTATTGTATCTAATCCATTCTTGTACTAAAGGGTAAATCTGACATTCTTCCAACTACCACTAAAACTGTCAGAAAATCCTTAAAAATTGCATTTAAAAAAATCAATAGTGCCCCTTCACATCTTTTAAATTGGTCAATTTTGATTGCCTAGTGCCCTGAAACACTTCGGAATTCACTTGAGTATAGATGGCCTAAGCCAGTCATTATGAAACTCATTAAAGACAGACACCAAGTGTAGAGAGCAGGGTATTGTAGGAACACATTAAAATATATCTTCAGGCACTGCTAATGAAGGGTAATGTGATTTCTTGTGTGTATCAACTCCAGGATCAGTCACAAGAATGAGCTTTGTTTATAGGGTGTTATGAAACAAACTGAGAAAAACAGATGATATTTCCACCCAAAGATGGTATGTAAACATACACCTTTCCCAAGGTGAGGAGCTTTGTGAGGGGCTGCTTCTCCCACTTCATATGTTCCTGGCCTCCAGATTTAGGACGTAACAGTCCTGGTGAGGTGGTAAGGATTGTCATCTTTGTTTCTTTTGTTTGGTAGATGATGAATATTCCCCAAAGGTAACCTGATTTAGCAGGACGCTGTTTGTATGGAGTTGATATATGTCCCATTTCTATTACAAGCTGAACTTATTACGAGTTAAATTCTAATTAATTTCCTTGTAGGATATGAATGAGCATAACATTTCCAGAATTCACTGCTGTGAAAGACAATTATTTTGTCACATACGGAGGATCATATGCAGGAAATAAACAGTGGGCAATAGAAAGATTCTTTAGGAAACATTTTTTGTCCCTAAGTGACTCTATATTCATATTTGTGTAAGAGACAAATTAATAATAGATGTTGGCATAAATAATATATGATATGTATGTAATCAAAAAGCTCACCTTTTCCAAATTGTTCTAGTTGTCTTTAAAATACCATTATTATCCTTGCTGTCAGGAATTACTGGCTTGTGTGTGCTCTATGTGCACCTATGGTCAAGTTCAAGGAAGACCAAACACTACATATTTGCCGACCCTGTCTCATCCACAGGCTCTGCTGTATGCTGTGAGCTAGCCTTGGCCAACGTTGGTAGCCCAGGGTTTTATCTCTCACAGCAGGTAGAGGGTGGAGGGTGCTGTAGGTCTTGGGAGTAAATTTTGCAATGGTTTCCCTTGCAAAGACCCTCAGAGATCACCTCCCCTGATGAGTGATGTGCCCTGCACCTAAATATTCACCCAGGTTGTCTCACACAGCCTGGACATCTGTAAGGAAAGTCAAGGTCTAGACTGCTGAGTCTAGCCGGGATCCCCTAGACTTAATAACCTGCACCAAGATCTTGAGATCTAACAGTCTCCTCACAGAGTGCATGCAAGCACTTTTTGGGGGAAGGTAGTGCCTGTCCCTTCAGAGAACATGCAACCCTAGAAGGAGGAGGAAGCCAGAGATATCACTCTCTTCATCCTATGTCTCTTCTATGCACTGGGCCTGGAGCTCAGCCCAAAATGGGTACAGATGCCTTTGTTGGCCCAAGTCACCAGGCAACAGACCCATGAGAGAGAAAAGAAGATGCTGGGTCTGACCACATCCCAAGGTTCAAATACTAAGGGATTCATCCATGTAGGTCATCAAGATCCTTCCCCCTAGGCAAGGGCGGTTTATATGCTTGTATTTGGAGCACTCAGGAAGTTGAGGTGGGAGGATCCCTGTGAGTTCCAGGACAGCCTAGTCTCCTTAGTGGGTTCAAGGGCAACCTGAACTGCATAGCAAGACCCTGTCTCAGAAAAAAAAATTGTATTCAGGGGTTTGCAAGGAAAATGATTACATACAGGGCACATAATTTATGGTATTATTTATAATGGTCACACAAGGAAGTATAGGAAATTTGTCCACATACTAAAGACCTAGGACCTTGAAAATGCAGCCAAGAGCCTGGATCCCACTGAAATATCCTCTGTAAGCCTAGCTGAAGACCTAGAGCCCATGAATGTGCTGTCCAAATGGAGGCCTGGAGCCCATGACAATGACTCATACAAGTCCATTTCATGGATCTGTGTTCAGAAGGCCCAAAGGTCAGTGGTGAAAGCTAGAAGGCCTATGCCAGCAGGATGAAGGAGCTGCGCCAGTAGGTTGAGGGTTTTGCCCCAGAGCCAAGAAATAACTGTTAAAATAAGAACCAGGGCTCCCCTGAAATGTACCACAACCATCCTCAGTGACAATGAGGTCCTGAGCTCCTCTGATGATAACAGCTGAGTTCGTATCAGAGAGCAGGTGTGACAAGCTTCTCCTTGTCGAACAGGACACATCTTCCCCTCTTGAGCCAGGAAGTGATGCTCAAAGTAGAGACTGAAGCTCCCCCAACACGAACCACAGCCATTCTCAGTGATAACAAGGTCCCAAGCTCCTCTGACACAGACAACAGCCAAGTTCTCAAGAAAAGAAGCTCAACAAGCTCCTCCAGGAGAACCAACAGTTCCAAACAACAACACTCCTCTTTTCCGCTCTACTTCTCCTTTTTATGCTGGCCACAGTCCTCAGGTGGACCATCTACACTCAGCACCAAGCTGATTCAGCTCAGCTGTGTTCAAGTAGACCACCGGTTTGTAATCCACTATAGGCCTGAAGGCCAGAGATCATGGAGTGGAACATCTGAAACAGTGAACCAAAATAGTAAATGTTCGTCTTTTTTGGCTGATTATTCCAGGCATTTTTGTCACATTAACAGAAATCTAATGCAGTGGACTAAACAAAGGAGGGAAAAAAACAGAAAATGGGTGGGAAGAAAGCATGAGAAAAGGAAAGAGAGAAGAAAGAGCAAAAGAGAGAGAGGAAAGATGAGAGGGGAGGGGAGAGATGGGGAAAGGAAAGGAATGGCAGGGAAAGGAAGGGAAAAGAGAAAAGAAGCAAAGATGGGGACATAAGTTTCCAACACCACAAATAAAAGAGAGGTCACCACTGCTAGTCTCATGGACATTAAAAGTATAAAAAGGAACACTATGCACAATTCTATGCCATCAGTTCCATGAATTAGATGAAATGAGCCAATTTCTTGAAAACAACTATTAAAATTTATCAAATAGGAAATATAATCCTAATAGGCCTGTATCTATCACATAACTTGAACCAATGATTAATTATACTGTGAATAGAAAAGCCCCCAATCCAGATGTTTTCACTCTGAATTCTTCCAGCATTTAAGGAAGAAATTAAGCCAATTCTGCATGATAAAAAAGAGAAGCAGAGTCATCACTTCCTAATTGATTCTATAAGGCCAGCATTACCTAAGTAACAAAATCAAATAAAAAACATTAAATTAAAGGCAAACTATAGGTCAACACACTTAATAAATACAGATGCAACCATGCTCAAGAAAATACTAGGAACTCTACTCCAACAATATATAAAATGGATTATACAGCAAAATCAAGTGAGGTTTTATCCCAGCTAAACGTGGTTTTTGACATTCAAAAATCAATGTGATTGACAACACCAAGAGGCTGAAGAAGAAAACTTGTATGATCCTATCCGTTGATGAGCATATGCTGTAAAATAAAACTGCTTTTATAGGTGGAGACTACATGTTCCTGCAGAATAATTATTGAGCAACAAAGAATAATCATCTTACTGCTATTAAACATTTCAACTAACTGTGACTAGAGGACTTTATTGTAGACATAACATGAACAAGATGGTTGCTTCCCCACAGGCAGGTTGGGTAAAGACTATTCATTTTGACAGGCAGGATTAAATCTATGTCAGCACATGTAACTACTGTGAAAAATGTAAGAAACATGATTTCTTTCAAGGGTCTCATATTTTAAACATCTATACAGGTGCAAAGGACTTCACTGTTAACACATTTGTCACAGGAGGCAGGCAGCATCTGTAGGCACTCAGAGCCTCCTTGCTGTTACCCTGCCCTGCTTATGAGTTTCTCCAGCCTCACACTGTCTCATCTCATCAGAAGGGTCTTGCTCTCTCCAGAGGCCTCACTTTTACATCCTGATATCTGGAGTGGTGCGGGCTGAATAAAGAGACCAGAGTCTGAGAAAGGGTGGGGCCTGGCTCCACGAGTGGCATCGAGGTGGAGGGTGAATCTCTGGTTATGAAGATATCGCTGCAAAGGCCTTGGGGGTGGGGGTTGACTTTGCCTAGAAATGACATTTCTTCTTTACTCTGTCACCAACTAGCATCACCTGCCCCTTGTGCCTGCTTGTGGGCCTGAAAGCTTTCTCACTATACCCCATTGTGTATTTGCTTACCCTAGAACTGCACCTTTGGCATCTTCAAAGAGATGTCTTTGCTTTTTCTTTCCAGTAGACATAGTTGGACATATTTTCCTTTAGAGGCCTGCTGCCCCAGGCCAGTTGTCTCACCTATTCATTTCCTATTAGTGGAACAATAACTATATCTGCAAAAAATCATGAATCTTGAGAATTTCCCTGGGTTTCTGGAATAGAGACAAAAGGTGTTTTGAACATGATGGAGGCTGGGGTGGAGCTGGGAATCCAGGAGCATAGAAGGTCCTTCTTCTGCCGGCACCCTGTGCCCACACCCTTCATTACTGATGCGGGGGTTCAAAAGACATTGAAGTCAATCCCTGGACTGAGTAAATGTTCAAAATCACTGATGATCCCAATTCCATGGTATAGAAGGCAAGTGAGGGACAGAAGACAATTGTAGAATGGCTGCTCTCAGTGTGAGCAGGTAATTATCAGGGCATGATGGTAGGAGGAAGAGGTATGAGCGCAGGCTTCATCAGCCCGCAGATCCAGGAGTCTATCAGAATGTTCTCCAATTCCTGCTTACTTGTCTTTTCCTGTTGAAGGGAGGCAGAGAAACAGCAGCTGTTATGAAACAAAGAACATCCACTGACCTGGCACAAAGAAAGGGCTCTCCTATGAGTGGTACTAAAGAAAAATTATCCTGACTTTTATTCAAATGTTGTCTTAGTTACTTTTCTCATTGCTGAGACAAAATACCCAATGCCTAAAATTATAAAGGAGGAACAGTTTATTTAGCTCACAGATTGTGGAAGTTTCAGTCCATAATAGGCTGGCTCCAAGGCAGGGTGGCACATGACAGAGGGGCAACAGTTCATGGGGCAGAAGACAGCAAAAGCAACAAGAGGAGAGAAGCCAAGCCTATTTCTGTCCATTATATTGTATGCAGGCTACCTGCCCTAGGGTGGGTGTAGCACTCATACCCTTAATGCTAGTGTTGCACAGTGAAATTAACCACACACTCTAGATTCAGCTGCCTCCCCCAAAAGCCTGTAACCTATGACTGCATGAAGCTTTGAGGAGACATCTAGGCACAAACCAAAACAAATGGTAACAAAAATTTTACTCTAGGCTATTGAATAAGGGAGAGAAATTGTGTCTAACTGCAAAGACTAGAACAAGTGAGTATTGATAGTGAAAGAACAGAAAGAAGCGATCAGTGGATTCAAAAGTACTAAGAAACAGCAAAAGTAGAGAGATTCTTACTCATGTTCTTGCTAAAGCTGAGAACTTCCACATAAAAGGTAGGATGAATAACTTGATCACATATCAAGGATGAGCACATAACCAGGATGATACATTTTAGGTAAAGTCAAGGGCAAATTCTAGTCAAAAGGAGGGCTCAGAGTAATCTAAAGAGAATTTAGTCTTTGTCGAGGGTCCTTGTTGATCATGTTCTTGTGATATAGGGAAAAATATAACCTCCAATCTGCTAGATGTCAGATGCGCTGAGGTCCTGTCCCCTGAAATTGAAGAATGAATCCCAAAGGACAAAGGAGGTTAAGGTTTATTGAAAATTAGCTCCTGAGAAACACGTGGGGTCTCAGAAGTGAGTGGCCACCAAGGTCCATTGTCAGAAATAGTTGATACAACAAAGTCAAATGTGGATACTATGTGGGCCAGACTGACCTCCACCCATAGTATTCCAAGCATAGCTGCTTATCTAGTATTGATCTAGTTGGGAAGTTGGTCACGTAGCAGGGGTATGTGGGAAGAACAAAGAAAGGTATTTGGGGGAAGGGATGGGTCCAGATGCTCTGCTCACCCACCTGAGTGACTGATGTCTATCTGGACTTTACTGGACCAGGTGCTGCTAGTTCCAAGTTACTGCTAATACCCTAGGGGAGGCCTGTAGGTCTGGTCATTACATCTTTATCTTGGCACCTGGTCTTCAGATGTGCCTCCAGTGACAATTTTGATGTCTTTATTTTTTTCTTCATACTTCTTTGACAGCCCAATCCCTATGACTGCATGTTAATTTCTAACTTGGCTGCCTATGGTACTTGGGCCATGAAAGTTCTGTTATAGGCAGCTATGTTAGGTAGAAATATTGTCAACAATCAGACAGGGCTGGGCTCTCGAGGGAGTCATTGCCAAAGACGAGAACACATCACAACTGTGGCTGGCGGTGCATCTGTTGAAGATCAGGCCTCAAGATAAAGATAGAATGACCAGGCCTACATGCTTCCCCAGGAAGAAAACAATAAATTGATGGCTATACTATAACTGGAATTGCCTAGTCCATTGAAGTCTAAATAGACATCAGTCACCAGGTGGGTGACCAGGACCTCCCAATCCATCCCTTCCTACAAAGGTCTTTGTTCTTTGTCTTTGTTCTTATTTTTGTTTTGTTTTGTTTTGTTTTTGTGAGACAAGGTTTCACTATGTAGCACGAGCTGAACTTGAACTTGCGTATGTAGCCCAGGCTGGCCTTGGACTCATGGTGATCCCCTTGCCTTAGCCTCCCGAGTGCTGGGATTACAGGTGTGTGCCACTAGGCCAGGCAGGGTCTTTGTTCTTTCCATGCACATTTGCTTCATGACCTGCTTCCCCAATGGATCAATATTATCTATGCGACTATACTTGTAATCTTACTGATTGATCATAGTTTTGACTCACGTTGTGCCCACCTCGTGATTTTGTAACCACCTCATAATTTTTCTCTATAAAACTTCTTCTGAGAAGTGAGGTGTGTGGCAACTCACTTCTGGGTCCCCCTCCTGCCTCTAAGGCACTATCTCTCAATAAATTTTACCTGTTTTTAACCTCCACTGTTCCTTAGAATTCATTCTTCAATTTTAGGGAACACGAGAACTTGGTGTATCCAACCTCAAGTAAGTTGGGAGTTATATTTTTCCCCTGTATCAGTTCTGTGGTCCACTGCATAATCTACTGTCCCTCTGAGGTCAGCTGTTGGGCCTGGAGAGGATATCAGATATGGACAAGCAAGTAGGATGTCTTGCAAAGCACTGTGAAAAACAGTAGAGGATCATGGAAGTGGCCATGCACACAGCTTACCAAGCAGCCTCATCACTCCCTGACACCTCTTTTCTCTCCTCAAACCCAGCGTCTCCTGCCTCCCTTCCAACACAGATTCGGGCTGACTTACCAGTGTCTCTACCAGGTGACTGAGCTCCTCAAGGCTTCTTGGCTGCTGTTTGCCCAGCTCTGGCTTCTATTCAACTCCCTTCTGTTCTATAATCCAGGCTGCCAGGAGCCATAGACAATTGCACTTTAATTTTGATGGCCCTATTTCATCATGTAAACCACTCTTCTGTTTACCACTTCTGCAACCTAAATGCCAGCTGGTGCATCCCTGCCAGAAAAACACAAAACTCTGTCCTTTTGAATTCCAAAATGCCTTCCCAAATCTGTGTTATTTCCTGAGTAGAAATGACTGCCGTGGTCACCTCTGGCTCATCAGTGATACTGTATGTGTTTTGATCATTTTAGTGTCCTGGACATACTGGTATCTGTCCCTCCTGGAATCAGCTCAGAAATAAATTTTTACCTTCTACATAATCACTAAAACACAACAAAGCCTTGCTTACAGCAAGTGTGCGTCTACTAGGTTTATGCAAAGGTTTAGGATTTGGGAGAGATAGACAGTGAGGCGCACACAGAACAACAAATACCACGTGAAATTAAACATCAGATTCCCACATTCTTTAAATATTTAATGACTATCACCAGGGATGTTCCCAGACTATTTCACTAACTAGTTCTTCAGCCTTTAGCCATCTGGATGGTCTCTCTCGATTCATTTATCTTCCTTTACTTCTCCTCACCTCGTAATTGCCTTTATAACTTTAAATTATTTTCCATGGTTAAATTATTTGCTGTTGCCTTTGTGTTCTCCAGGCAGTACAGCAGAACTGTGCTGCAAACTTGTTTCAACATGCCCAGAACCTTTCTGGGAAAGAAAGCAGGACCCCCTTGCCTTTACAAAGAACACAGACCTTTTCTCCATCCTTTATGCTCTCAAACACTGTATGAAGGACTGCACTTGTTAGGGACTAAGCAGGAAGAAACATTTGAAAGCTTTGGCAAGCTTTACAGTTGTGGAATTGGATGACAGGGTGACTGCTGTGGTTTGGACCCTTTTGGTGTCCTCACAAGGATTTTTAAAGTCTTTGAGACTCTAAAAATCTTTTATGTCAACTCTCTTTGAATTTTTAGAAATGCATACTTATTAAAGATCTTTTAAATAGGCAGTTGAGATAAAAAAATTAAGACTGCCTGTAGAAAAGAAATATGGTTATGTGTGTGGTGGAGAGAATTCAGTAAATATCAAGTGGAATCATCTTTTTGATACATATAAACACACACACAAGCAAACACACACACACACACATACACACACAATACATATTATTTTATCATTCCCTGCACTATCACAGTGGGCACCATTTTCTGGTCAAAGAAATCTGAATGCCACATTGAAACACAGCCTTTCTGAAATTGAGGTAGAAGATAAAGATGTGGGTAGGATGTGTCACAAGTCATAAAAACCTGGGGCGAACCAGTTGAGAAAGCTGTTTCCTAAAAAGAGAAGACATGGACAGAACACTGGACCCCAAATCTTTTCAGGCTTCCAGCCCCTCAGTATGGCCCACAGGACCAACCAGAAAGCGATACTGTGAATCCCTCATTTGATTGTGAGGCTGTTCTCATGACCAATCAGAAAATGCTATTCTTTTTTTTTCACTGTTTAAGGAATTTTTATTAATCCAAAAATTTTATAATCTAAATTATGTTTCCTTTCTCACTTATCAAGTCTGTTACTTGTTAAGTGACATTCTGAGCGTCTCCACATTAAAGAATCACAAAATTAAAGAAAGGAATCCTTTAAATTTTGTACTTTGCTGAAAATTCTTTCCCAGGCTCCATAAAGCATTAATTTGTCTTAATATCTTACTTTTTTTTGTATTTTTTATGTGTGTTTTTAAATAATGTAATCTAGGAATAGCATTGTTTTCTAGACCTGGCCTTTGCTTGGTACATAAAGTTTAAAGTTTCCTTTCCTTTCTAAAATTATTTTATATTTTGTGATTTTTTTGGTAGTATTTAAAGTTTTTCAATGTTTAGATAGTTTTCTTCAAGTTTCTTTTCATGGTCCTTGATCAGTTTTAAACAGTTGGAGCTCCAGTGGCACTGCTTTCGGGGCAGCCTCTTTAGCTTGGTGGGCTTGTAGTACAGCTATGGCTTCATCAGCATTAGAACGTAGAGCCTGGAGACTCCAGCATGTAAAGAAGTTGTGAATCATCAGCATCCAACAACATGCCAGTGATTTTACCAGCAACAGTAGGGTGCATGGCTAGAATAAGCGGGAACAGTCATCCGTCCAACATTTGCTTTTGCTCTTGGGGGGGAGGGGCAGATGCCAACATGGACATCGCCAAAGGTTCCTGACCTTACACATGAACAACAGGCTGTTGCATGGTAACCTGGGGCTGTGCATGGAGATGCTGCTGAGGATTGCCGACTCCCGCAGTGTATTTATACTGGGGAGCAGCGTGGACAGCAGGAGTAGCCACAGTGGCAGCAGCTGCAGGAGGTGGACCCACTGTCTCTGTTGTATTCACGTGCTGTGCTGTGTCATCATGACTCGTGGAACCTGCAAAGGAGCTGTCTCATGCTGGTCTAGGAGCAGCTGGGTGGGGAGCACCAGACATATACTGGAATGGATGAGGTCTGGCCCCCTGAGCAGTCCAGTGAGGACGTGGTCTTAGTTGAGCAATTTGGCTAGGAGGATAGCACACAGCATGGTTCGGAGACTGTGTGGGACAGCTGCCATGAAGTAATCTGAAGGAGATGACGGCTGGTAGGGGTTGATTACAGGGTTGGGCACAGCTGTTACACTCGCCATTCTCTGCATATACTGGTTAGTGAGGTGAGCCTGGCACTCTTCTTTGCACTGAGCTAAAGCTACCTATAGTGGCTTGGTGGCCACAGTTCTGCCATTCATTTCTGTAACTGCTTTAGTGGCTTCTTCTGGGAAGGAGAAACATACAAAACCAAATCCTTTGCTGCCACTGCCCTCCATCACAACCTTTGCACCAGTGATTGTATCAAAGGGAGAAGACTCTTTCTGGAGATGTTCGTCGTCAGCACCATCAGCAAGATTTTCCACATAAAGGTTAGCACCCCGGTGTCTGGTGATCCTATCTTGATTCATCTGTTCAAATGCGCACTTACATTCCATCTGGCATTTCACTTTTTTCTGACTTTGACCAACTTAAATTTGTTTTCCATTGAACTCCTTTCCATTCATCTCATCCACAGTTTTCTGTGCATAGTAAGGCAAGTCCAAACTTGCCAAAGAGATCCTCAAGGCATCCATCATACTTGACTTCTCCAAAGTTCTTGATGTAAACATTGGTGAATTCTTTCGCTCCAACTCCAAGGTCTGCTTCCTGTTCTTTATGAAACTTAAATCATCCAACAAATGCTTTGTGATCATTTAGAAGCATCCCATTTTTCAGTGGCTCTTCCAGCAGTTTCCTGTGTCTCAAAATGTACAAATCCATAGCTCTTGGAATCATTTGCATCGCAAACCACCTTACATGAAAGGATGTTACCAAAAGCAGAAAATGTATCATGTGGTGCTTCACTATCAATGGATTTGTCCCAATTTTTAATGAATATGTTGCCCACTCCACTTTTGCAAAACGATGGATCTTGCTGAAATCACATGATGCGTACTGGCTTGCCCTTTATAACACCAAAATTCATGGTGTCCAAAGCAAGCTCTGTGTCAGCTGGCTGCTGGAAGTTCACGTATATGTAGCCCAGGGAGTGGCAGGTGATCATGTCCCTGCAGACCTGGATGGAGAGGATGGGCCTGGCTGGGCTGACCCATCATAGAGCATCGCCTCTGTCACGTCAGGGCATAGGTCCGCTACATGGAGCAAGGCCAGGAGCTGAAAATGCTAGTCTTAATTCTTCACTTACATATGGGAATGACCAATCAAAAAGACACTGTTACTGCTCCTTCATTCACATCTGACATGAGGCCAAGTGAGCTTTCTTGACTGAGCAGATGTCCCAGTGCCATATTTACACAGGCATCCAGATATTTTGGATACTAGAGGTCCCTTTCCCATTTTCCTTGCGATCTAGGGATGATGTAAGTCTTCAAAATGATATAAATAACATAAGTGAAATATTTTAACTCCCAACCTGCTAGCTGTCAGATGCAATGAGTTCGTGTTTCCCAAAATTGAAGAATGAATTATAAGGAACAACAGAGGTTTTGAAAAGCAGGAAATACATATTGAGGGGGAAGGAAAGCTTCTTCTAAGAGAGACAGAAGGTTGGCCCAGGAAGATGGGTTGCCCATGAGACTGCTTCTCAAGGGAAGCTTCATGGAGTAAAATCATGAGGTGGGTAAAAAATGAGGCAAAACTATGATTAGCAATAAGATTAGAAGTGTAGTTACTCAAGTAATTTCGGTCCAAAGGGGAAGCAAGTCACATAGCAAGTGCACATGGAAAGAACAAGGACTTGTGCAAAAGAATGTCCTGGGAGGTTTCTATACCTCACCCAAGGTGATTGACACTTATTTAGAATATCAATCACTGTTCATATGTGGGTGTAGTCATTCCGTCTTTTGTCTTGAGGTCTGGCCTTCAAGGAATCACCTCTACCCACAGTTGTATTATAGTCCCATCCTCTGCACTGGCTCCTTCAAAGGCCTATCCCTCTCTGACTGCCTGTAATACTTCCACCTAACTTTGCTATCTGTAATACTTGAAGCTGATGTGAACCTTTTGTCCTTGGCCCATTCTTGCCCTTTAGAGTATATCCTTTTCTACCTTCAAATAAAACTGCACCCTTGACACCTCTTCTAGTGTGTCTGGACCAACTCTTTTATCAGGAGGGCCAAGGCCTTGGGACCTCCTTCCTATAACAAAATTATGTCACTGTGACTAATTCTTTCTTTCCCTGCTGGATCCTTTTGCTTCAGATGTGTGTGTGTATGTCCAATAAAAAAGAATGATCAGTAGTTTAAGTAAACTGAAGGCAACAAGAGAAATATAAGAAAAATCAAAAGATATTTAACCCAATTATAGCTATTATTTCATAAAAACAACATCATCTCTACATTTAAAAACCTTTATAATATGAATCAAATACTGTGTATGTGGGGGAAAGTTATACAAAATGAGGAGAATAAGACCATGTATAGAAATTAATATACAATCAGAGAAGAACTGGGAACTCAAGAAAGTCAGCAGAAAGAAATAAAGGCATCAGAATTGTGGTTGAAAGTGCCTCTGAAGAAGGCTAGACCTCTAGTTAAGTATGCAGTGGCCTGGTCTACATCCCTCCCTAAGGGATTAGCAGTCACTTGGAATTATACTCTACCTGGCATTGCCTGGTCCAATAAAACCCAGGTAAACATCAATCACTCAGGTAGGTGAGCAGAACACCTGGACCCATTTCTTCCCCTAAATGCCTTTGTTCTTCCTATGTACCCTTGCTCTGTGACCTACTTTCCTGCTGGATCAATATTAGACAAGCAGCTATCCTTGGAGTACTACAGGTTGAGGTCAATGTATTGTATCCACATTGTGACTTAGCTTATATAACCACCTCTGACAAAGGCCCTCCGTGACCACTCACTTTTGGGACCCCACCTGTCTCTCGGGAGCTAAGTTTCAGTAAGTCTTAACCTCCTTTGTCCTTTGGGATTCATTCTTCAACTTCAGGGGACAGGATCTCGGCACACCTGCCATCTAGCACCTTAGGAATTGTATTTCTTCTATATCACTGTGACATACATATGCTGTGAAAATTGTGCAAAAGCAAAGAAAAGTATGGTTTACATGGGAAGGGATATAACGATTTCATTCAGTGAGCAGGAGGCCATAATGCTTTGCAAGACTGTACAGCTTCTGGGGTGGTTTAGGATGACTTTTAGTAATTTATCCCAACTGACTGAGCTGATCATACTGGATCTATTTCTTCTTCCAACTGAAATTGTGGAATTTACCAAGTAATAATTGCTCCTCCTTCAAGTTATAATATTTCACCGGTTACTGGAGAAAAGCTCTATTCATTTCTCTTTCTGCCATTCTCAGGGGATAATTTTCCCTTTAGCCTGAATACCCTTGAACGTAACTTGGAAAAAGTCAAAAAAGAATGGCAAGATTTGCAAAACACTCTGTGTCTTGAAGTATCATCAATGGATGGTCTTTTGTTACGGTGCTTTATAATGACAAGAATTTCTAAATAGGGGTGGGGTTTGGAGAGGGGAGATGGGCTATAATTCCATGTTACATAAATTGAATCATAATATTATTCTTTTTACTGATTCAAACAGAACTAGGAAAAAGGAGGAGACAAAAGACAGTGGTCAGATATTAAGTCATAACTGGTTGTTAGAGCAAATTAGAATTAAAAAAATTACTGTGTTTAAGTTAAAATGTAAAAATACAGAATTTTGTATTTTTTTCTAAAAATCAACTTAATTGACTTGTAATGCAAGTTATAACATAGAATACTTTATATATCTCTATACTTTTCTGAAGTAGATTATATGCAAATATGAGTAATATTTCAACTGCAATCTTAGTGAAAAAAACTACCGATTAGTTCATCACTTTAAAAATGTTTTGTACTTTTCTAACTCTAAGTCAACTGATTGGAGGTATGATTTATTTTAGTTAATGTCAATATTCTACATAAAACATGTTAGAACTCATGCTGCATCTTCAAATAGTAAAGAGCTAGCTTCTAATGTTTTTTCTTCCCGTCAGATGATCCTAGAATTGTACTATCAGTTATATTGACTGTTAGAGGCCAAAACTCATTGGAATGGCTCTGATTTCAAACTAAATGATTTTTTTTATGGTACAAAAATGCTTTTTACTTCCTTTTTTCTGTTTCTAGTTCACCATTCGCGTTCTACATAATAGGCCAACCGTCTTTATTGGAGGTGAACAGTCATAAAAACTCCTGTTTATACTAATTACAATGTAATTGTTGTAACTAGAGATGTAACATGTAAGGGAAATCTCCAGTGTACTGAGAAGTGTTTGCCTAGTTTATTACCGTGACTCCAGCACTGTAAAGGAATGACATTTTTATTGTTGTGAATAAACCATTATGTAACTCAGTCAGGCACTTTAAAAAGCCATTTTGTATGAATTTTCATGTTAAATTTGTTTTTTTAAATTTTAATAAGCATTGTCTCATACTTCTGTATTTTAACTGTCTCATTTTTGTATTTTTCTCATACCCTTAGTTTCTGTCAATGCCAATTTAGAATCAAGTGTAAAATAAAGTTGAAGAGAAGGAGAACTCAATTTTGAATATATTTATAAAAATTGGCATGGTCAGTGGGTAAATGTTATTTTAAAACATATAATAAAAAGTACTGCTTTCTTTTAGCTTTATATCTAAAAATATATGATCCATGTAGTAGCTTCTGATTGAGAGTCCTGAAAAACAGTTGGAGAGGCCAAGAGGTAGGACAGGTTATAAATCATCTGACTTACTGCGGAACTGTCGTTTCCTTCCAAAGCATAGCAGAGCTCTTGGCACACATTAGTGTAGCAGAGATTATTAATAAAATAATTCATTAATGAGAAAATTTTATTTTTTATTCCTCTGGCCAAGTTACGACTTTTTCCATCTTTTCCATCTTCCTTTGCAACTTGGTGGCTTTATATAAAATAAAGGCTTTACTGAAGTCTTTATGAGAAAGGAAAATGCAAGACATGAGACATGGTTACAGTGGTTACAGCTAAAGGCATGGCGTGGGTATACGGCTTATAATACATTTAAGAATGAGATGGTGGTTGAAATATGAAATGGGCAAGATATGGAACCGATATTAGAATCCAGTAAAAAGAAATGATTTAGATGTGAATAGCCAAACACCACAGTTTTTAGCATTACTCAGCTGGTCATGAGCCCCGTATCTGTGATCACAAGATTAGGGAAGAGAACCCCAGAATTCCCTCAATAAAATTTACAATTACCCTGATCCAGCTCCTTGGGATGCCTCAGTGGAGGCTCATGTAGGTGTGGGTTGTGCCCAGAAAATTCACTGGGATGCCAGTTGTGTATTCTGACATGAAAGGTTTGGGACAATTTTTTCTTTCCACTCTGGAAATACTAATTGATTAAAAATCTCCCCTTTTGAAATCACAATGTAGGGTCTTAGATCTTTCAAATGTCACTTGAATTGACGTGCAAATACTGACTGAATGGATGATGGGGAGGAAGTAGCTTTAGGTGAGAAGGAGATGTGATCCAAGTGGAAGAAATAGCCTGAAGTGAAGCCCTGGCCTGTGGAAGAATGCGTTGTGTTCAGATAGGAAGGCAGCCAGGACGGACAGGAAGACAGGCCCTGAGGGAAGGAGCCTATTCCCATTCATCGTGTGGAGAGGCTACAAGTGCAGAGTGGGAATTTCATCATTTCTCACCCAGGTGAAAATCAATGTTTCATCTGTGCTGTTTTAAGATGGAATTTTTAAAAAGGAAAAAAGAGAAAAAACCACAAGGTGAGGGATGTAACTCTAAAAAGTTACACACCGTTGGGTTGTTAAAACGAGTGACCAATTCCTGGGTTTTTAATAAGCACCTCAGCTTGTATATGATATGTGTTTCTAATTTGGGCCGTTGATGGCAGGCTTAATTACAAAGCACATTTCTTTGCTGTACTAGTAATTCTCAACATCTGTTCTGCAAATATTTATTTTAAATATTGTGAAATGGGGATTTTAGAAATACCTTCAAGGCCAAATTTTACTCCGCAAATACTTGGTATTTGCGGAGTAAAAGTGCTCAGAGCTTTAAACATACAAACGTGAACTGTATTTGAGCTGTAATGCGGTTTGCATGACCTCTGCTCTCCATCTACCTATACCTAGAGAAACCTTGGAGTTTCGGCAGCATAATGGTGTCATTGTTGCTACAGATAATGCTACAATAATAAATCCTTTTTGATTCCCGTTAGCCTATTATGAAAATCTATTTCTTTTTATGTATTTCCATTGAAGTAATTATGAAAATATTAATCTTGAAGAACATCAAATGAGCTCTGTTTATTCCCTTGGGCAAAAGAGAGTAAACTAGATGATTTTGTTTTGGAATATTTTTCTAGCTGAGGTTTTGTACCTAGATATTGAGCCCATAATCTGGCCAAAGGCCAATTAGAAATGTAAACAGGAAAATCCCTAACAACTGTTAGAAGTGCTTCTGTGAACTACGGTCATCTTAATTAATTTGGGATTGAACAGTCTGGTATTTACTTGAACTATATCAAATGTCATATTAACTTGGCCTTATTTCAAAGAACCAATTATTGTCTAAAATAATCACAATTACCGTAACTACAAAGGAAAAAGTATATGGTGCAAATTTTATAATTCTGAAATATATGTATACATGTAAAATATTTTTATTTTAAAATTGTAACTTTCTTAGGAAGTTACATACATACTTTCCAAGTCTCTGTCACCCAGTTCCCCTCCATAGTAATGTGTAACCATACTATACTATTAAAACCAGGTGTCTGATGATGCTGAATTTACACAAGTAAAAACTTGACAGTAATCTTTTATCCAAGGATTCAATTTCAGTTGCCAAAATATTTTTGGCCCCAGAATATTAAATGGAAAATTCCAGAAATAATTCTCACTTTTTAAATTCCATGTTATTCTCAGTAGAGTGATGAAATTTAACCACCATTCTGCACAAGACATGACTCATCCCTTAGCCCAATGGATTCATGGTATATATTTTACCAACCCGTTAGTTACTTAGTAGCCACCGTTATCAGATCAACTGTTATCAGTGTTTGTATTCAAGTAACCCTTATTTTACTTACTATGTATGGGTCTCAAATTGCAAGAATAGTGATGTCAGCAATTTGTGCCAAGAAAAGAGTAAAATGCTTTATTTAGATGAAAATATCAAAGTCCTCAACCCAAATACAGTGTTCTATAGTATCTATAGTTTTAAGGCTCCATTGGTGGTCTTGGAATTTTTCCCTATGAACAAAGAAAACTACTATAATTAGATTTCACCAACTTTCATACACTCTTTTTCTGTGTGTGTGGTGGTGGGATATCTTTTAAGGAAGGAGTTTATTGAGGAAGTTTTCAAAGAAGATAGCAGCTGTATGCAAGCTAATTAGACATCCACCACTAACAATCTTGACCTCAATTAGGTGAAGGATTCCTAATTAAATCCTTACAGGTTTTGTGTTAAATGGTAATTGGATGCCTAAAAGTTCTTCACAATTATATCATATTAACAAGAAAGTATTTGCATTTTTAATGCTTTATTGATTTCCAATTCATTACAGTGCTGCTGATGTTATTTTACCATGTCACTGAAAGCTTTACAAATTGTTCTTTAGGGTTCACAGGTTTGAGGAACAGGTTAAAAAAGCAACAGACTTTGTGATCCACTCTGGGGTTTTGTAGCCTGGTGCATTTTAGGTACTTCTTCCCATGACTGTCCCTGTTTCTTTAAATATTTATAGACAAGTGAGAAGACAGAAGACTTGATAAAGCAGGAGAATCTAGTCCACTCTCCTTTTCTTTTTCTGAAGTTGTTACCACTGTAGAGTGTATTTTCTTTTAGTTCAAGCCTGTTTTTTAGGGACCTTGGTTAGTTGGTTTGGCTAATAGGTTGTACATTCAAACTCTGTGGGTTTTGGTATATAAATACCAAATCAATAAAAATCAATAAAAATTTGTGCCCACTGGGGGACATATAGGGTATATCCTCAAATGTCATTGATCCCTTAGTTTTCTTTAAAAAGATTTAACCACTTCTGTGAACAACACTTGTTCTTACCTATAATTCATCTCATGTACCAGTGTTTCCCAACACACTTAAAAACAAAAACAAAACAAAACAAAAAAATGTGGCAAAAATGTGGTACAAGTTAAATGTTTCTTGTACTAATGCTCATTTGTTTTAAAGTCAACCAAGAGCCTGAATTAATCCTTGGAACTTTAGATTTAGTTAGTAATTATAAATGGTGAAATTAATTTTAGGGCCAGGTATGGTGACACATGGTTATAATCCCAGCATTTGGGAAGCTGAGACAAGAGGATTGCCACAAGTTTGAGGCCAGCCTTGGCTAAATAGTTAAAAGACAGCCTGAATTACACAGTGAGACACTGTCTCAAAATATAAAATAAAATAAAAATAAAGAAAAAATAAATTACTTTTAGACAGTCTAGATGGATTGCTGCAACCCATGCAGCTCTTGAGGTTCTTGGGGTGAAGGATGAGAAAATAGAGACAAAGCTGGGGTCAAGGGGAGCCCTTACCCTTCTAATGGGAGGAAAGGAACTGCTCAACCACTGTAGCACATTTATTTATATACCCAGAAGGATGATGTCAGTTTCAAACCTGCTACTTAGCAACCCATTGCTTGGATTGTCTAGGGGGCGTGGCGTTTTTCCAGGCTGAAGCAGCTTCTTCATGTGGTTTGCCTCCGGTGCTCTTTGTTCTTGGGATGGCAATGCCCTGGCCATGCCGCAGCTCTGCATGTGTTGCCAATTTCCAGCTTCAACAGCTCCCAGTAATGAATGTGGATAAATTGGGAGGCAGACATGCATTATGGTTTGTGTCTAGAAGTCCCGACAGAGTCTCATGTAGTGATAGGGCTTTATCAGAGGTGGCTGAACCTAAAGAATATGATTTTGGGGTGTAATTAGTGAATCAATCCGCTGATAGATTTGTCTAGGATGAAGAGTGGGAGTGCTACACCTGCCCTGGAGTTGGTAGTCTGCATGCAATATAAGGGACAGAAAGAGTAATAGTCCCCTTTGTTTCTTTTGCTGTCTTCCCGGCCATAAAGATTCCCTCTCTGACATGTGAAGCCCTGCCTTAGAGCCAGCTGATTATGCACAAAAACCTCTACAGATTGTGAGCTAAATAAACCTCATTTCCCTTAATTTTGGTAATCGGGTATTTTGTCTGAGCACCGAGAAAAGTAGCTAAGAGTATGTATCAGCCACTATCTTAAATTCGGTTGATTTTGTGAAACAGTTATCAGTAGCATGTTTTCAATTTTTAAATATGAAAAATAATCTTTGAAAAAAATATCTTGTCAAAATGGATCTCCTCAGAAAGCAAACCAAAAATCAAAACAACAACAAAACAACCTGCCATTCCCCCAGCGTAAACCCTTCCTTCATGCTTGGTTACACATCTCTTCTAGATTCAGGGTCATTTTACCTCTACTTTTAAGGAGATTGTTTTTCATAGATTATTCATTTCAGAGTTGTCCTGGCTATTACTTGATGTGCATCACTCATCCGTATATCAGGCTCATAATCTATTATAAGCCTATAAATCTCCTACCCATATACTAGGGTCCACTCATGAATATAAATAAAAGAGTTTTCTTAATCTGTTTCCATTAATGTCATCTACCAATATTCCAGATGATGAAGACCACAATAAGACAACCAAATATTTCTTTTGAAAAAGAATATCCTTACAAATATGTCATGGAGAAGACATGTTTACTGGAAATCACCAATTGCTCTTGCCACAATTAACTTGGTTCAACACATACCTTAAGAATAAAATATAAAGATAATGCTAGATTTTTCTACAGCCAACCATACACTAGTAGGGTAAAAATGATGTAATACCTAATTCAAGATTTGCCCCAAATTATGTATTTTGGAATTCTGGTATGCTTCTAGGTAACATGGAAATTTTTTCAGGTACTCTTATATAAATAGATATGCACAATTATTTCGATATGATTAGAAGTGCACAATAATTAAAGCACAGTAGCCAGCCAAGGCACAGGTTAATCTTACTACTTTTCTCCTACAGAAAAAAGATTGTCCAACTATTTCAAGGAGAACAAGAGACGTCGTGGCAGTCACTGTTTATTTCCTGTTGTCTTGTTTTGAAGTCCTCTGTTGCTTGCGTTGTTCTGTTCTGCTTTGCTTTGTTTTGTTTTGTTCTCTCAAAAATAAAAAAGAAAAAGAAAACAGACTGATTAGGAAAATTTTTGTTGAAAATATCACACATTTTGTTTCATTTTTTTCATAGTACTAGTCACCCTAATATTACTATTACAATCCACCTACTTAAAAATACTTTAATATTGAGAGTAAATACATGTTCAGTCTGTTGCCTTCTTGGATTATTTTGGCCCTTTTTAATGTCATAACAAAAACATACATAAAAAGGAGGTTTTGTTATTTGTACAGGTTAACTGTATGATATATTTTATATGCAGCCAAAGACAATTTTTCTTTGCAGAAAGAAAAGAAAGCAAACAGTAACTATATGTACGTGTTTTCCAATCTAGTCTTTGTGACTACTTACATAGTAAATCTTCATGAAACTCATACTATGCTGTGCGCAGTCCAGATATTCAGGAGTCCTCTGTTTCAACCTTCTGTTTCCTGATCACAGTATGGGAGGATTGATTTGCTTTAGATGTATGTAATCGAATCCACAGTGAAACCATACTACAAATGCTATTTATTTCACCATAATGACATGGGATTATATGTATATTCTACACAGGATGTGTGATTATACATGAATGCCTGTAAGTTTCACATGAGGATTTCCAACTGAGTGATTTTATCTCAGGTCTTCCTAGACCTTTGTGACCACAGTGGACCAGGCTCTACTTATCAGCCTCCTCAGATCTTTTCAACTGAACCAGCTTTGTCCTTTTTTTCCTTGTTTTATAAGACACGAGGGCCCCAGGAACTATTTGTTCTCTTCTTGTAGTCTTAGATAGCAGCACATCCTAAACCATAGGTTGTGTTCATCTTCCCCAGAGGCAAAGTCTGGAATCTACCACAGTCTTTGTCCTGTTTGATGTCTCTTTTATGTTTTCCAGGTTCCCAAATTTCTATGCTGCAGCTGCAAAATTACTTCACATTTATTACCCCAATCAGTACTTAAAATTTGCACCTAGGTATAGTCTTCTCATTTTTTTTCTCACTCATCTATTTAGGTTTTTATGTGCAGTGATATATTTTTCCATTTTTTATTTCCTAAACTTTTTTTTCCAACATTCTCTATTTTAAAAAGTTTTTTTTTACAGTGGTTGCTCTAAAGGTGGTTGTCCTAAAGTTTATAATATATACATACAACTGATCTAAGCACCCTCCTAACACCACACTGCTTTCTAGGTAAAGTAGATGCCTTACAAAATTATTCTCAATTCCTTTCTCCCATTCCCCTATACCACTATTGTCATTTAGCTACTTATCTACATAGATCTATTATACTGGTTAAGAATAATGTTCTTTTCTCTAATGTTCTTCTTTTTTGAATATAAGCTTTTCCTGGAAAGATGTGTTCTCAGGCACTGTGTCACGCGGGTCTGTTAGTAACAAGGCCCTCACTTTCAAGTCATCTGAGACAGTCTTTATTTCCTTTTTTGCTCTTGAATAATTTTACTGGATACAGAACTTTAGGGTGATGGATTTTGCCGTTGTTTTTGTTTTAATATCCAACACACCACACTTCTTGCTCGTGGAGTTTCTGATGAAGAGTCCACTGTAATTCTGTCTTTATTCCTCCCAAGTTAAGAAAATTAAGATTAATTTCTTCCAGTTCTCAACATCTTTTAAGATTTAGCTTTGGTTTCTGTGGTTTGAATGTGTTATACTTGGGTTTAGATTATCATATTGTCAGCTTTCAAAAAACCACACAGCTATTTTGTTGTTGTGAGTACATTAAGGACAATATGTAATTTATTTTTCATATAAAAGCCATAATCATAAAACCCAAATCCACGCCTATCTTTTATAATATTTTATTTCTTTCTTATGTTTTTATCTACTTTCAATTTATTTAAATACTTACAAATATTTTGCCTCCAACAATTCCATAACCTTGACTCCTTACTTTGTCTGTCAAATCTTGCTAATATTTTTTCCCTTCCCTCCTCTCATATCTTGCAATTCTACCTGATGAGATCAGTTTGGGTGGTTCTATCTGAAAAAAATCAATCTCTTGCATTGATGGGCTGTCTTTTCTTTTGTAAATATGTTATTAACTTCTGCATGATAGCAGGTGCAGTATCAACGGTGGATAGTTTTAAATTTATTTCTCAATTACAGAGATATTCTAAATTCAAAGCCCTAAACCATATGAAGTTACCCTTGTGCTTATAAATATTTAGGGGGTTGTTTTTCTCTCTATAGTCCCAGCTGGAACAGGCAAAGTCCCTTGGTTGTTCCTATATTAAAAGGATAATAACAAGACATTTCTACTAGGATATCTCCAAGCATTTCAGATTCAACATATCTAAATGCAAACATCTTTGTCTTTTCCCTCAGGCCAACTTGTACTGTACATTTGTCATAGATTATTAATGTTAGAAGTTTTCAGAGGAGAAATACGAAAATATTTGGAGAAAATTTCATTGAGGCCATGGGACCAAAGTTTGAAGGTAAGGGCATAGATCCAGGGTTCGAAATGGGAAAAGATTTGTCGGAGTGGATTGGTAGATGATGCTACAGAAACCTGCAAGGTGAAATCATGAATCGGGTATTGAGGCCAGGGTAGCTCAACTCTAAAAGACAGTGGTAAAAGGGGGTAGGAAGGAAGTTATTTTAGCAGAGGGAAGCCCACTGTGTGAACATAGATGATGCGGAGTTATGGGCTTTGTTTTAAGGATAAACCTGTCAATGAAGTCACGGAGAAGGCAGAAATTAAAGAAATAAGGACAGTTTAATTAAATTTAATCAAAACAGCAACCAACTGCAGGGTAGAGGAGAGGCCAGTATGCACTTACCAAGGTAACTGAGTAAGGTACAATGTAGTGAGACGCTCAGTGAATACCAGGTAAGCACAGCAAACCTGCATAGTGAACATCATGTTAGATACATTCATTTAAAACCATCTAAATGGATCTTTCTCTGGCCTTGTTCTGGCTTTCTAAGCCAACTCTAAAAAAAGACAAAATTAATTACCATAAAATAGCATTTCCCAAATGTTTCAGCATAGTATGACGTCAAGATTTCAACCTAGAATCTTCTGAGCATGATCCGTGGCTCATGAGTTTTTGAACGATGTAAGGTTTGTTTTATATTGTTTTGCTATGTTGAAATAGTTTCACCCTCAAAGCAAAATGAATTTTCCAAAGTAAGTCTTGGTTTCTCTAAAATTCTCTTGATTTCCTCCCTCTCCAGACCCACTTATTCAAGCCTGCCCCTCTTCCTAGCTTTCTTCTCTCAACCATAGCAGCCCATCTGTCACAGGTACCCAGACTGACCCCTGAGAGTCCACCTTCCTACCCACCTCCTGGACAAATCCCATCTTTCCTCTGGCAAATGCTGAAATCTCTGCCTTCAAAATATACTTGGTGGTGGGCGTGGTGACATTATTCCTGTACTCCTAGTACTCCGGTAGGCTGAGGCAGAGGGATGGTAAATTCAAACCCAGCCTAGGCAATCTAGCATTTTAGCAAGTCCCTGTCTCAAAACAAAAAGAAAGGCTGGGGATACAGTTTAGTTGCAAAAAGCAAAACAAACACACACCCAGAATCCAAAGTCCTCATTCCTGCTCTTTTGCAGTAGACTTCTGACTAAGCCACACGTTCACCCTTTTGTCTAACAAAGTCTCTGCTCCAGGAACAGCCGGATCGAGCCTTTCTTACTTATTCTGAACACATCACTTTGTTTACTGAGTCAGACCACATTCCAGCCTGCTCATAACTTTCAAATGACTTCCCATCTCACTCTGAATAAAATTCCAAGTTTTCAAGCAACATGCCTGCAAGACCCAGGGTGACATGGGTAGAAAAAAAATGCCTGGCTTAGGTGATTTAGGCTTCTTCTCGAATGTCAGTTCCCCAGAGATACTGTCTCTGATCAAGGGATGTAAACTATACCATGTTGATGTGCTTTATTCTTATCCCTAGCACCAATCACAGTATTATTTCTGCAAATTTCCTGCCATTTGTTTGTCACTTACCTGTTAACAATCTGCGTCCCTGGGGCTTGCTGTTATTTCTAAAGTAGTCAAGCCCCTTTCAGAAACAAAGGAAATGCTTTATCATTTTTTTGTTTTTTTCATTGGTAAATATTTATTTCACTGTGTTTGGTGCTCTGAAATGGACGCAGAGCCCAATTTCTATGTGTTTGATACATTATTCAACACCTAACAATAAAAATGCAGGTTGATGTTACGGGGAGAGTGTATGAAAGCTGGGCCTCTGGTCAGCTCCAGGGAACAGGCAATCATTTTGCTGAAGAACTGACATATGTACAAATGTGGGACTGAAGGCTGTCTGGGTGATGGAGCGTTTGAGGCTGAGGATCATGTAGCACAAAGGCCGCATAGCTGGAAAGGGCAAAGCCTAAGAGGGGAGCGGTGTGTTTGTACTGCTCAGAAAACGTGGAGACTGTGAGAATAAGCCTGAAATTATGAACAAAATGTGAAATACTACATAGATCTTGATTTTTTTTTAAAAAGAATTCTTTATCCCTTACCAATTTTAGTGTAGTTTTAAGTAGAAAGATTAAGCAATCCATTTTTGATTATAAGAAGTTAATTATATCTCCGGTACCAGAAATTCAGAAACTTTTGCAGGGATCCGAAGTCAAGAAGTTATCAACATGAAGGAGGAGACTCATTAACAGTTTCTGAGCTGTGGATGTTTTCCTAGAGGTGTTTGGAAGTTAAATTTGGTATAGCTTGGTGACTGATTTGACATGGAGAAAATAGAGATATATCAAACTACCTCTTAGATTAATGGCTGGCTCAAATATAGGGACAATGTTATTGTTTACGTTTAGGAGGATAAGGAAGGTGAGAACTCATGAATTTAGATTCACACAGTTTTCTCCCTGCTTTGGAGACTACATTCCAGATGCAACTCTGATCTCCAGACTTTGAGCACCACATTGGAAAGGGCACTGCTCATGTCAAGGCTTCCTGTATATGTGTGATGATGTCTTAAGTACAACACCGTGCAGAACTGTCCTAGAGAATAACCTCTATGAGCTTTATTTTCCCTTCGTCATGCTGCTAAGGAGTGATTTACTCCTGCCTGTTTGTGGGACAGTGAGAGAGAATTCGAACCTAAAGAATGTTTTTAAAAGTGATTCTTGATGTCAAATAATTTAAAGTTTGAAATATGCAATAAATAATAGGTAAATAATGAAGTCATAGATCTTCTTGAGACAGCTCCATATAAGAAGTCCCACAGATTGTCTTTGTTACCAATAACCAGAATTTTAAATTAGAAATACAATACTAACCATTGAAATATTACAGTTAATAAGAAATTAGAGATGACTCCACATTTAATTTTAATAAAGGCTACCTGAGAGTTGAGAAATAGAGGAGAAAAAAGTTTCAGTGGAACATTTTATTATATTAAAGTTGGTAGTAGTAGATTTGACTATAATATTTGACTCAATAATATCCTCAAATATAAAAATATTTATCCATTAGGTAACAGTTGGGTTTGAAATATGAAATGTTAAATTATTACTTAGTTGCTTTGATTTAGCAAAACCCAAATGAATAATTGTGCATATTTTTGCTTTTTATATTAATGACTGCTACTCAATAAAAACAATCACAATTGTAAATAATATGTCATTACCAGAAACTAAATACAGTATGCTAATTTGGTATTTGCATTCAGAGTAAACAACATTTGATATAATTAAGGAGGCAAATAGAATACAGAACTGTGCACCTAACCATTCTCCATCCATACAAGGAATTTCTGTCTTACCAAGTCAGTCGAATGGCTCACATGAAAGAAAAGTTCCAAGCAACTCCCCTCAGTGTGGATTTAACTCGAACTACTTAACGCTGAAAAAACAGATTGAAAATGAACCTCTTTTTTTGATATTTCAAGGAAGTCACCCCACTGTCGTGGCATGATTGGGTAATCAGAATTGAAATGGAAATCAATTAGAAGAAATCATCTAAAGATAGATTTGTTCTCCTTGAACAGATAGACTAAGACAGTAAGCCTAAATGAAACATGGGATTATCATTTTGGTGCTCAGATAAGATTTATCTTGATTCTCTAAATACAATAGCAATCGTAAAATTACTAGGAAACATGGTATAACCATTTCACTAGTAAATACAACTGGTTTATGAGAAAAACTCCTCAGAGACTTTTCAGTTTTGGAGCCAGACTTGATGGTACACTCTTGTAATCCCAGCACTCTGGCAGGCTGAGCTAGGAGGATCTCGAGTTGGGAGCTAGTGTGGGTCTATCATAAGTTTGATGCCAGTCTGGAACATAGCTAGAACCTGTTTAAAAAAAATTCCAGCGGGCTGTCCAATATACACAAATTACTGTGAACCTCCATGTACATACGTTTGTATAAATATCTTTTTTCCCTTTCCTTGACTAATGATCAAAGAGCTGAATTGCTAGATCAAAGGGAAAGTAATGTTTACCATTTAAGAAACTCTAGAACCATTTTTCCAAATAACTGTACAGTTTTGCAGCTCATTCAGCAACACAGAAGGAGGAGTTCCACTTGCGACATAAACTTTCCATCCTTTGATATTGTCAGGAGCACTGGTATTTCTTTTATTTTTTAGTTTACTTTAAAGAGAAAAAAACCCAAGAAAAGTCAAGAAGCAAACAAACAATTTAAAAAACAATAACAGCAAAATGATGACCACCACCACAACAAAAACAATGGTGATACAGAATTTCAAAATAAGATCATAGCAATTTAACAATGATCGTTACGTTACATATTGTTATCCTCAAAATAATTGCTCAGGCTACCAGACACAGGCATGCAAGATTGATCAAACAATAAAATTTCCCTTTGAGCAGTTTCTTTCCCTTTTACTACATCTATTATAACTTTTGGGTCCTATCTACTGAAAGTTCACTGTGGCATTAATTTACATATACCGGATGACCAATGGGGTGGCATGTCTTTTCATGAGCTTAATTACAACCTATACATTTTGTTTTATAAACTATGTTAAAATATTTTAATTTCTTTTTTAAAGCAAATATTTCAGAAAGACTTAGATTTATAGAAAAGATGTGAATATTGTAGTGTTCCCACAAATCCTGAATCGTTTCCCCTATTAGCATTTTACATTAATGTAGTGCACTAGTTATTATGCTTATGAACCAATATTGACAGATATGTCATTTTTAAGTCTGTTCTGTTTAAATTTTCTTACTTTTCTACCATATGTACATTTTCCTGTTCCAGTATCCCATTACTTGATTCTGCCTTCTATTTAGTAGTCCTGATTCCTGAGGCTGCTTTTGGCTGTGACATTTTCTCAGACTTTCCTTGGTTTTGATCACCTTGACAGTCTAGATTAATACTTACCAGGGATTTTTTTTTAGAATGTCATTAGTTTTGGATTTTCCTAATATGTTTCTAATGATTAGTCTGGGATTTGGGTTTGGAGGAGGAAGAACACAGGGTTAAAACGTCATTTTTGTCAAATCCTATTGAGTGTATACAAATCAATGGATCTCATCTCTACTGATGTAAACCTTGATTAGCTGGCTGGGGTAGCATTCATTAGGTAAACCTATTTACTATAAAGCTATTTTATTTTCTACCCCGTGTCCACACTCCGTGCTTTGGAAGGAGCTCACTGTGTGCAGCCCACAGAGTATCAGTGAAGGTGTCCTTTCCATGGAGGTAGAGTATGTACACAGATATTTAGAATTCTTCTCCAGAGTACATTTATCTCCTCCCTCCATACACACAATTATTTATCAACATCAGTGTGGAAAAATGGACATTTATTTTATATTTTGTGTTAAAATCTAGTGCTATTTAATTTTATTCTACACATTGGGAAGAATGTGTTTCAGTTGACTCCTGTGTCCCTCTAGCTTACTTACCAAACATAGGTGGATTTTTTCTTCTAGCATTTTCTTTCTTTTTTACAAACTCTTTAATGAAATTTATGTTTTTTGTTTGTTTGTTTGTTTTGTACTGGGGATTGAACTCATGACCTTGCATTTGCCAGGTAGACACTTGTGCCACTGAGCTATATCCCTGGCCCCTCTTCTAGCATTTTCTACACTACAAGACACATGAAGCTGGCCATATATATATATTTTTCTCAATCCTATATTCAGCATTTTTCCAAAGATTCTTGGATTCTTTAATGGCAGAATAGCATTATATATCAATATCTGGTTCTAGACATAGAGGAACTCAGGTTTTTCCTTCCTTTTTTGCTTTAAGACCTTCATAGTAGACAAAGCAAGAGCTTGAGTGTATATATATTAAACCATGTACATATTCACATCTGTATATATTTCCTTATGTTTCCATTTGCATTGATATTAACTGAATTATTTGTTACTGATTATCTCCAACTCTAATCCATTATTACACAAGTCATTCTAGCCTTTCTCCCTTGATTTCTGAAATCTGTCACTCAAACAGTGAGAAATCTGCTAATAATTACCATTGCTGTGACCATCTCCATGGCTTGGACACTTCTCACAGAAAAGAATCAGATATCTCCTTCTGAACTTGGAAATTAACCAGGCAGACTTTGAATCAGACTATGTTCCTTCAGAGAATAACCCTCCAAGCTGGAATAAAAAATACAATACTTGCTTCAGGCATTGGAGAGCAGATGGCCAGTGTCTGTATGGCTGAGAGGTGGGAAAGAATGCACCTTTTGCTGTTTTCTAATTGTTAGGCCCAGCAGAAATCTATGACCTGGGACTGGTTACACTATCACTTGGCTTAGAGAAACAAGGCCTACAGATGAGGACCAGTGCTCATCTGATGTAGATGTAATTTCTCCTGGAAGAGTTAAACTGAAATGAAATAACACAAGTATCGCATGAGATATCAAGAAAAAAACCTAAAATACTGCAGCCAAGGGCCTATATACTTTCTACATGCAAAATAGTCTGTATCTATTTTTCTTCTAGTTAGGAAAGGTTCAAATCTAGAATGTGTATTTAATAAATTGTTAAAAAGAGATTTTAAATATATGGCACCATGATTTCTAGGTTACTTCACTGCGAGGGCAACTATATGAAACAGAGATGTCTTGGGGAAGAGTTCTCCCTACAAAGTTGCAAGAGAACAAAGTTTTTCATGATCATTTTGTAAAGTGGAACAAGCCAAATAATTTCTCAGTATGAAATATATATATATGTTAAATGTTTAAGTGATACATAAATATGTATATTAAATGTTCAAGTGACACACAAATATATATATATATAATGTTTAAGTGATACATAAAAATTGCTTGTATTTAGGGGTAGAATATGTATTCAATGTGTAGTTCTTAAATTAGGGCAATTAACATGTCTGTTTCCTCAAACACTTGTCATTTCTTTGGGGTGAGAACACAGTCTTCTCCTTCAGCCATTTTGAAATCAGTATCAACTGTTAGCTAGGGCACCCTACTGTGCGTAGACTGTCAGACCTCATCCATCCTCTAAAACTGTACTCTTATCCCCATTGACCAACCTTTGTGTGCTTCAGATCCCTTCCCCAGCTTCTGGCTTCTCCTGAGATCAACTTTCTTTCTGAGACCAACTTCCACATCTCTCACTCATATATGGAAATCACTGCTTTATATTTCAATGTAGATTTTGAAAGCTAGGTAATGACCTTTGTCAAACTGTACAGCAAGGATCGTAACTTATAGATGGCTTAAATATTTTAAAAAGTCTGTCAAAATAAGAATTTATGACAGAAGTAAAAAATGTAATGAAGTGGCTTTTTTTCTAGCTGTTGCTTCTGACTATTGGGAACAAACGACATATTGGGGACATGCTTTATGAGCACTTTATTTCCATCAGATATCCAGGGACATTGCAGTCTGGCTGGGGAGACAACAGTGCTACATTATAAAGGATGGTGGGTTTTGGGGTTCACCATCACTAAGCTTAGAGTCTTGTTTCAATTCTGCACTCTATTGGCTGTCCGATATTGTAAAGATCACAGTCATTTTGTGGGGTATTTTCTGTTAGATAAGGAGGTTCGACTGGAAGCCAAGAAAGAATTTTTCAGGGGCTCACATTCAGTTCTGCAATTGCAGTGCAGCCAATAATTAAAAGCTGAAGTACCGAAATAATTACTGCAGGAGTTCATAGAACAGAAACAATGATGTTAGCTGAAGCCACAGTGGAGGAAATGATGAAAGGGATGTGAGCAAGGAATCCAGGTGACTACAAAATATTTAGTGGTCGGACTTATTATCAAAGCCAAACTTTTATCTGGTAATCCTAACTGGTGACTCTGTATCTTTTATTTCATGTGACAGCAACTAGGACAATCTGAGCACTTCCCATCAAATTGATTAATTGTTTTATTAAAGAGCTGACTGCTGATAATTGGGCTGAAGTACAATAAAAATGTAAAGATGGGCATTGTCTCATTTAGGGTAAAACACAGCGGCAATTTTCAGTCCAAATTATTTTCAAGAGTAAAATTCCTCATAGGTTAGCACTCTTCTTACTAATGACCTGTATCTAGGGGTGATATGGGACTGCTAGCTGGAGAACAGGATGGCTTTTTAAATGGTTCCCAGGTGTGGAAGAGCTCTGGTTAGGTATTCTGTTTGAGTTACTATTGCTGGTCCCAACAGTTGCATGAAATCTCCACTTGCAATCAGATAGCAGCATGTAGAAGGATCTACCCAGCGTGGCAAATAACATTCGCTACCAACCACTGCTCATCATTCTCTTTGACAGATTCAGCTCATGATTAGAGCCTGAAATAACATTCCCCATCGTGTTGAGATGTGAATTCACAAAAATAACTGCCATTGGTAAACATTTTAAGTAGGAAACAGCCATCCACCTACTTCCAGGCCAAAGGAAAAACATGCAGAATAAAATAATGTTAATAAAAGAATATCACTTTATGAACTTAGATCTTATATTGTGACAGTACAGACACATTCATATGGTTGAAAGGAGAAGATGTGAGAAACTGTGATTTTATCCTTGTTCTTTTCTATGAAAATAATACCAAATTAATAATTTAGAAATATGGCTTGGCTATGCTAAAGATCATTAGAGCTTAGATGATAAAACTTTTTCTTGCTCAATGAGAGTCTTTTCTTGATGAATGTCACATTATTTGTCAAAATAATTTTCACCTTTCATAACCATCTTACATTCCCTACATGGATTTTTTGAAAAATTATTTCTGCTAGGCTGGTAATTGCTGATTGGAGGGTACGATAGCTGGCCATGCAGTTAAAAATAAAGCAAATGTTAGGGAGAAGTACGTTAAATGCAAGTAAAATTCTAACACATGTGTTTCTGCTAGGCTGGTGGAGAGGAGCAGAAAGAACTCTTTTCAGCAAATCATAAAGCCAGGATCACAGGCTTTTCCACTAACACAGTGCGGGAACTTGAACAGTTCATGCTCTCTGTCAAAGTTTCAGACCTTATGTAAAATGGGTGAATGGAAAGGCTCATCTGTCAGATTTCTTCCAGACACAAATAACTGATATTTATTTTAACAGGAACACTATTGCCAGGGGAAATCCTTCAGACAGCAAGCTGTCTACTGGTAAAAGAAGTAAACAGATAGAGGAAACAAACAAAATAGCTCAGAATGCTAGACTTCAACACAGAATTCTGGATGATGAGGTTGTGTTTTGCCATGAAAAGCACCTAAAACAAACATTGTATGGAAATAGTGTAGCCATCGGTAGCATCCCAGGCGTTGCCAGGGCTACTATATCGTAAGAAGAATATGGTCCAGCAGCTCTGGTTGTCTGCTTCTTATCTGCAAACAAAATCTGAATGTGGACATTAATACTTCCATGATTTAAACATCTCCTTTCAAATAGCTAAGTTTGAAGCAGAATCAGCAAGGCAAATTCTTTTCTGTATCTTAAAAATATTCAGAATATTTATGGATCTTAAATGTGTCGTGAGTGCATACAAGGTAAAATTAATTTGCTGGGACATGAATTCATCATTTGCAGAAACATGGATTTGGTGTCAAGGGAAACCAAAGACACCTGTATTTTCGGAAAGAGTCTCAAATATTCTCAGGTCACTTACTTAAACATTTTATTAGGATCATACTCCTTTACATTTTTTAAAGTTTAAGGTTGCTAATTTGGGAGTAAAGATTCTCCAAGCAAATCAGTTCTCTACTACGGTGTTGCATAACATATGGAAATAACACAGAGAAGTAGCATAGACAGTTTTATACTTTTGGAGGAGTATCAATCTACCTTTTGTAATTCTTATATAATGGCTCTAATTATAGATGAATGAAAATTGAATTTGCTGCTGGGTATGGTGTCTAATGCCTGTAATCTCAGGACTCTAATTGCCTGAGATGGGAGGATTGCAAATTCAAGTTCAGTCTGGGCATATTTTTGAATTAGGTAGATTTTGTCTCAGAATAAAAAAATAATATAAAGATGAGCTTAGGATATAACTCAGTGTGAAGGCCCAGGGTTCTATCCCCAGTGCTGTAAAACAAATGAACAAACAAACAAGCCAACAAAACTCCTCTGGCACCAGAGAAGTATAATAGGTAGTTGGGGGTGCTTAGAATGATCTTACACCAAATCAAATGAAGAACTGCTTGGGAAAATGTATTTAAATGTCCAATTCATGGCACTTAGTAAACAAACAAAACACCAACAAACAACCAACCAAGAAATACTATGTAATCAAACTTGCTAAACAATAAGTAAACTTCACATTGAGTAAATTGATAGAAGCCTAAAATATGCTTCAAAGTTACAGTAGAAAGAATGAGAAATGTACATGAAATAAAACAGCATGTAAAATAAACATGGCTGTTTGGTGGATAATTATCAAAGGATTCAAGTATAAAATGAAAGGACTTCTTAAATATCTCAGTTGGCACGTGGGGGATGAGATGCTGACATTAAGCCAGAGGCAGCCAGGTGGATCTTAGATGTCCCTCGCAAAGCCTGTCAGCAGTGATTGAACTGTGAAAATCTATCCCTATGATTTGGTTTTCTTTGAGAAGTGCCTCATGTACCTCAACTCTTCTCACTCTTGCTCTGCCTTTCCATACTTGCGACAAACACGGGAAGTGACATCTTTATTTTCCAACTGGAAAATGTGTCTCCACTCAAATACTGCTAATCATTTTGGCAATTGTTTGGCTACTGCAAACCACAGGTCAATCACTTTTCCATCCTCCAATAAAATTTTGGTACTATTTGCTCTGGTTTTGCTAACTTGAGGTTTCTTGTCATAGTTTTATAACTTTGGCTAATATTTTCCTCACTACCTTTTCAGTAACCTTCTTATGCTAGGTAGATTTTTACTATCCAAACATTTCACTTGTAGGAACCATATTCTAATTCTATACTAATTGTCTGTTCCTCTTTAGCAAGTCACTAGAATGTAGCAATTTAAAACACTAGTGTTTTATGGGTGCTAAATTTATGGGCCAGGCAGGCTGTCTCTGGTGTCAGCTGGACTCTCATGTGTGGGTCAACCAGGCAGCTGTCCTTCTGGGATCTGTCTAGTCTGGCTATAGACAGTGCTCCATATAGCCTCTCATCTTCCCCCAAGCCAGTTCGGGCTTCTTTTCAAGGGATTTGGGGGTCTTTGAGTGAGAGCTGAAGAAAACAATTAACACACTGTTATTTCCTCTGACTTCCATTGGCCAAGGCAAGTCTTAGGACAACCCCCGATTCAAGCAGTAAGAACTCTTCCTCGAGGAGGGAAGAGCTGTGAAATGGCATTGGAAAGGAATAAGAACTAAAGGGATGCAGACTTTGCAGCCACCTGTGAGATCTGTCTCAAGAGGAGTATTGTCTTCCATTTGTTTATCCTGCAAATGACATATAGGTACCTGCCATGTGCCAGGAATGTTCTGTTAAAAATTCAGCTGTCTAACTTGAAAGACAAAAATCCTTTGTCCTGGGAGTTTGCCTTCCAGTATGATGAGAGGACAGGGGAGGAAATCAATTAATAGCCACGATCATTAGAAAATAATAAGTGCAGCACAGAAATGAGAGCAGAGCAGTGCAGAAGAGTGTGTGGTAGAGAAGGCTGCCTCACAGGGCTTGCCTCTGAGCAGAGAGCTGAAATGCGGGAGAAGTTAGCAGGTCCCTGACCGCTTCCCTACATGGGTCAGAGCTTGCTATGGTCATGGTCATACAGGAGGCCACTAGGCTGGACCCCACAGAAGAAATCAAGTCAAACCATCATTTCTCCCCTCAGTTGACAACTTTCTGTGTTAATTAACTAAATATAGGAATAAATGTTCTATAGAGAGTCAATATTGACCACAAAAGATCCCTCCTCCTGAATGATCAAATCAATGCACTGCATGTTCATAAGTATTTGTTTTACAGTTACTAAGGGTAAAGATACCTAGATTATAAAGTGTGGTGATACAGAATGATTGTAATGATTCCTTTTCATACTTTCCATGAGATAATGTGGATGGAAAAGCTACCCCGGCTGTGAATTTATGCCATCTACAGAAGTGATCAGCTTCTGTTATTACTCATGTTTTTAGCATGTCATACAATACACTAAGTATGCCTCTTAAATTCTCCCAAATAATCCTAAATCATTAAACTAAACCATTCTCCCAGGGCTATATGTGTTCCTACTGTAATGAAGTGACAAAAATAGCAAACCATCTGATATTCTAGGCACATGAGGAAACAAAGCACCATGCAGGTCCGTCAGTCACGGTGGCTTGCTTGTGAAATCTGTGGTTTCCTTTACAAAGTTCTCAGACTCAGTGCTCCAGCTCCCTTCTTTCTGCTTCTCACCCTCTGCTTTCTGAGCTGAAATCACATCAACGATCGAATAATGTATCATACTCTGATCTTTTTACAGAAGAACAATAGACAGTTTCTTCTAAAAAAACTGTATTATCCGGCAATAATAAGCCAGAGGCCTATTGTGTTTCAAACACCTACAAATGTGTGATGCTTATTTGTCTTTGTCTTAAAAATGGCTGGGGATGTAGAGACCTAAGGATTAGCACAAAATGCTCTGTTTCTACCAGCTTCTTGAAAACTTTAAAAAGTCATTCTTTTTAGGACAAAAGCTTTAAACTCAAAGTTGACACCAACATAATCATGCGAGTTTCCACACCTAAACCTGCAGGTTTAAGTTCCTTTATTATAGAAACTAGATCATATTATATATACTGGTATCTTTTTACCAGAGCCTAAAATATACCATGCCTGCTAACTTAGTGCATTAGTTCTCATCCTGGCTATTTGTATTAGAATTTCTTGGGCAGATTTTTAAAACTATCACCATGATGTTCCCTCAGATATTTTGGTCTAATTCATGCGAGGTGAGACCATTGCTATGTGTTAAATGATTTCTGTGTTAAATGAGTCTCTTATTTGGCTCAACTGGAAAACTACCGCTCACCATTCATTGATTATTACTTTGATTAAATTGCAATTAATGTTTTAATAACATTAATTTTGTTTCTGTGGGTACTGACACATTTTTGAATCAATATTTCATGCACTGTTCTCTTGTGGGTATGGATCATCTCTAATGATGATGGGTTATTAGGTTACATGAGCCCAGCCATCACGTGACAAGGACATAAAGGCATTATATCATAGGATGTGCTTTGCATACAAATCACTTCAACTCATCGTATTTTATGAGCATAATTGGCAGCCTAGGGAAAAATAAGCTAAGACAGCTCCAAAACAGTGTCTTCATGCCATACTTACTCTCTGGTTTGGATAATCAGAGTAAATGTGTTGGCCTTTGGGACTGTCCAACTTGGATAATGACATATATTATTATTCAGCACTTTTGATGAGTTATAACATTAATTAAATGTTACAATGAAAGGACATCTTATGCAAATTAACATAATTTTATGACGTGATTTTTAACTTTCCTTCTGGAGAAGTGGTGGCAAAACTGTGGTATGTGTACTGTACCAGGAGGTTTGTATCATTGAATGCACTAAAAGGTCACCACCACTAATCTGGGCCGTACCCAAGAAATGACTTTTGTTGATTTCCATAGAGGTCAATAATATTATATTTTCCATCAAATAGAAGGTGAGTCCATACATGCACACAGGTACACTGATGATTAGTGCAACATTTATTTTGAGCTGCTTTATTGTGGGGCACTGTGAATACATATCTGTGATGTCACCGATTGAAAGATGAACAATACTTGTATGTGACACCAAGATAGAGAAAAATTTGACTATAGTACTGTTACCATTGCTAAAACCTGTTGAGAATTAGGTTGGGAATGAATTATATTAAATATTTACATTTCAGTGTGAGTTGTGCCAAACCCTAAACGTTACAATGATCACACGCACCATTGCAATTCCCACTCTACAGGGGAAATTAAGTTCAGAGAAGTTAATTCACTTCCCTTAGGTCATGTAGCAGTAAGTTTCTACAATTCAGGCTTCATCTTTTTAGCACAGTGCTCTGCTATGTAGGGTCTACTGGAGAACAAACCTTATTTTCAAAATAACATGATATGTAAAGTTTTCTACAGGGTTTCGTAGTGCCTAAAAAGAAGGTCGCTTAGCTTAAACTGTATTTATCCAACATATTCTGGAGCTGGTAGATATGAGTTTTTAAAGTTAAAAAGACAAAGCTTAGCCTAAACACAGCACAAAACACATAAAAAAACCTGCTAATTTGCATAGGTAATTGAATTATATAAAGAATCTAAAATTTTAGGCTGAGAAGAATATTACAAATCACTTAGCTTCACTTTTGAAATCAGGAACTTGAAACCCAAAGAGGTCAATGTACTTACTGAATGTCAGAGAGCAATTCCTGGCAGAAATAGTATAATGCTAATATTTCAGGATGGTGCTGTTATGTACAGTGTAAATTATAAATTCTGTGGACATAGGAAATTGAAAAGGTATTTAAACAAGATAGAGACACTACCAGGATTTTTATTCAGGAAAGATTTTGTCATGGGCAATGTGACAGATACTGGGAGGAGGAAGATAAATATCAGATTATTATTTTAACCTACTGATTCTCAAAGGAGCAATTGTGACATCCAGGACGCATGGCAACATCTTGAGGCATTTCTGACTATAAAGATTGTAGGGAAGACCCCAATAGTATCTAGTGGTTAGAAGCCAGGGATGCTGTTAAATATCCTGTAATGAATGAAATGACCCCCGTAAGACACATACACAGCACAAACATGAATACACAGAGCAACTAATTGTCTGGCCTGACTGTCAGCAGGGTTAGGTTGGAAAATCCTTCTGTACTCCAATGCAACATCGTTAAGATATGAACTAGTACATTTGAAGGGGGAGTGGTTAATTTTCATTCATTCATTAAATATTCATTGTGGATCTAGTCTTGCATCAATGAATGTGTGTATGATACACCCAGATAACAAGAGGACGCTATGGAGACAGCAGCCCTGCCTCTGTGTAGCTCATGGCATGGTGGAGGTTACTGATGTGTACTGCGCAAACTAAATTGAATATTAAGACGATTTTGGTAATAGAGACACATGCAGTGTGGGAGTCCATGGGGAGTGAGCTTCCATTCTGTCTGTGGCAAAGGCGTGGAACTTGGCATTATTTAACCAGAGTAGAGTTACCTGAGAAAAGGAGACACCTACTATATACATGGTGCAACAAGAGTAGGCAATGTGCCTGGACATAACTTGCTGTCTTATCTAATACTTTATTGAGGGAGTAGCATTTACTGTATAATTTTAAGACAAATATAGTACAGGAAAAAGGAGTCTAATTTGATGGAGACCCTGAACAAAAATACTGAGTCAGAGTCTAGAAAAGTTATGGATGGGCAAGAGGAAGATGAAGAAGGCCATGAGAACAAGGTCATTCCAGAATATCATAACAAGCTTAGTTTTTAATCCAGCAATAAGAATAAATCCTCTGAAAGTGTGGATCAACAGAACAACATCTACTGATTCTAATGGAAATGGCTGATTATGTAAACACTCAATGGTTTCTGAACAATACAGAGATGTGTTAGAATTTTGGGTCTATTTATCTCCTCTAGGACACTAGCCCCCATATACATATTAAAGTATATGATTTATTTAAGTCTAACACATGTTTAGAGAAACTATTGCAGTGGCTATATATCAGCTTATTAAAAGTCATCAGAATGGAGAAATGAAGCATCTCCAAATGTGGCATTTCAGTGAAATGTGGCCTTTTGGAAGAACATTTTAAATTGCAAATGAGGCTTTGCAGCTGTATAAAAAATTTTAAAAAAAAGATTACACCAACTGAAAACAGGAGGTGAAGTTTTTGGGCCAATCATGTTTTTTTCTGAGTGAAAATTTGTTTGAGCAAGCAATGGCGCACCCAGAGATTTCATGGCATTTATGTGAAACATTATGGCTTTCCCAGGGGTAGTTGTTAAATGACTAGAAAAAGATTAAGATGATAGGGAGTTGGTGAGACATAAAGGATGCAACTTTTCCCTTTAAAATGCATTTGTGAAGTTTAACATGGTCACTGTGGAAAAAAATAGTGAAAATCTGTAGTGTTTAAACTACTTACTGCACAATTTCTTTGTGACGTGCCTAAGCTAAACAAGGAATTAACAGTGCGTACACACAGGTAAAATGGCAAAGAGTAAGAAGGACAGAGAACAGAACCTCAACAACCTGATTTAAATCTCAGTCTAGTCTCTCACTAGTCACTTGGTCTAGTCTCTCACTTGCCCTATGGCCAGGTAGAGTTAAAGGAAAGTTAGATTTAATTATTGTCATGTCTAGTACCTGGTCATTACTTGAAAACTGAATATTGCTGTAGAAATAACCTACCAAAATGTAGAAAGCAAGACCCTACATAACACTTGCGTCAAAAAGACACTGTCAGGAGAAGATACTGTTTTCTCTCAAGGTGATGTTCTTATTTGGGGTATTCTGATATCAAAATAATGGTAAGATCCATATACCTCACATATATTTATATTTTTACTGTCCTTTTTTAAAACTCATCCAAATCCATGTCAATAAATAGAAGGTAGATATTAGGATGTAGTAAAACTCGACCTTAATTCTGGCTGAATTGTTTCATTTAAGATTTTGATAATTTGAAGTCATTTGAACAGAGCTGAAAAACATTATTTAAAGTAACACAGATGTGCTTCAAAGTATTTTTTTTAAATAGTAGTTGTCTCACAAGCTTTTATTGTTAGTGATAAAATAATTTAATGGATTATCTGGATTGGGTGTTTTAAAAGAACTCTCTCTCTCTCTCTCTCTTTGTGTGTGTGTGTGATATAAAGTTAGTAAATATCTACAAATTTCCTAGAGAGGCTTAAAGAAAGCTTGTCAAAATGTCACTTGGAATTATAATGATTGAAAAATAATGACAGGTAACGGCTTTGTTTTCAGGGAAATACATTGGTAAATAAGGAAAACTTGAATAGTTCGTAGATTATACATTTGCTTCAAATTTGTATAGCATATATATTTATCCCAGGGTTGCTAACTTTCCATTGAATGACTAAGGTTCCTGTTTAGGAGAAAAGGTGAGTGGACTGCTATTTAAAAGGTAAAACAAAGTTTTGAAGCTGCCAAAAGCATCCTTAACAGCCTGGACAAGAGAGAGCGCAAGTGAAAGTGGGCACAGCAAGCAATTAATTCCACGCTTCATCAAATCACTAAATCCCCCCACTATGTTGTTTTTATGATTTGAATACAAAATCCATGATAATCGAAAAGTTTCCATCTTTTAAATTAAGCATATAAAACCACATCTGTTTCTTCAGAATAATTGACATATTGACAGTTAAACCGATTGGTAGGTAACCATGGGGTAAGCTAGCCCCATGAGTTAATTAATAATTTAAGAAAACACATGTTGCATGCTTACTGTGTCCCGAGTAGTGTACCAGGTGGTGGGGACGCACAAAGGAACAGGCATAGCCCAGCCCTACAGAGCATGTGGTCTGGTAGCATTCATTGCTGACATCCTGGTTCTAATTTCAGACTTCCCAGAAGTAACTTTGGGCGAACACCAGATACAAGAAAGCTTTCAGGAGCCAGATAGCTCCTTGGAAAAAAAACAGGGATGGGGGGCTTTAGACTACGATGAACAGAGAGGCACACACTGTTGGGACACTTCGTGCCAACACAGCACAGCCACAAATGCAGTGTGCTCTTGGGACAAATTTAAGTGTGACCATCCCTTCCCTGTGGTGCCCTCTGCTTTGAAAGCTCCCCAGGGCTCTCCAGCAGTAGAGGGAAGTAGAGTCAAGTGGAATGACAGCCTACTTCTCCAGCGCTCCCTACCAAGGCCCCATCAAGTCAAAAGATAAACAATCCGGTTCAGCCCTGGCAAGCTGATTTTAATACAAGCTCTAGGAGATATTCTGATAATGAGTAGACCACTCACAGAGGGAAGGTTTGCAAACTGAATTTCAGCTGAATTAGATTTAGTGAAGTGGCCATGGGGGAGGTAAATTGGACCAGCTCTTTCCTCCTACCTACACATACTTCTAGATGTCCTCACCCCCTTTCCCACTTCAGCCTCAGCAGTTTGTCCTTGGCTTATTACCCGAGATGTCAACGAGGGTGTCTTTTCTTCTTTAGAAGCATAATCATTCTTCACCATGGGAGAAGAATGATTATATCGTTAAGTATTTAATCCCCTAGTAAGATACAGAGATACAGGCACATGTACATGGAGAAAAATGTGGGAAAAACGAAGTCATTTTGACTCTTGGGTAGCTGCTGTCATTGTCTTTTATCCCAAAGAAACTCGCTTCCCCACGAGGTAGAAGTGTGTCCTTATCCGGCCTCTGTAAAATGCTGTAGCAGGAGTCTGTCCCCATCTCCTGAGATGCTTGGAAGAATTAACCGAGTCTGTATATAAAGTATGTAGGGCACAAGCTGGCACATGCCTTGTGCCTGGTTTAGTGTCATGTTTTCCCCATCTGACCAAAGATGTTTGTTCCAGCCAGGGAGACTGAATTGTCTAAAGACAAAGAAGAAAACAATACCCACATTCTGCTATCGACTTTAAGCTAAGATTTTTTAGTTCATGATATTGGAATAGCTTTTGGCAGTCGGATAGGTTTTGCTGGCAAGAAAACAGTACACTGAGTTCCAATCCTTCCTGCTGCATTTTAAGAGCTAAACTATGAAGATTCAGAATGGGGTTTCATCATAAGTAGTCATGTAAGGTGGGATGTCAAACAGAGGAGGGACTGCAGAGAAGGTCTCTCATCCAGGCTGAGGAAGCAAAGAGCGGTCTGTGAAGTGAGAAGAAAGGCAGGAGGAAGTGAAAAAGGAGGAAGAGGATGAAGAGGTTCCTACATGCTCTGAGCGCAGAACCTTAAGGTCAAGCTGGTGACCTGTGTGGGCAAGCAGCTGGCAGAGCGCGAGGTCTTCTCCCAGCGGGCGAATGGCTAGAAACAGGAGTGGGGACCAGACTTCCTCAGTCCCCACCCAGGCAACTGCAGGCAAGATGAGCGCCTCGAGGCAGACACCACCCAGGGAACTTTGCCAGCTTGCTCGCTTTTGAGTGGAGACTGGGCACTGGAGAATGACTTCTCACAGGTCCCTAAGATTTGCCAGTCTCCCTCATCCAACCACTTTCTGGGGAATAAAGAGTGAAACAAGAAATGCGGAGTGTAGAAAAATAGCCATAGAAGAGGTTTTAAACTTTGCTGGCACTTTCTCCCAGCGAACATGAGTTTAACAGAAAGAGACTTAGTTTGGACTCGTAGAAACTCCTATCTTGAATTGGTTCATTTTGCATCACTGTGGATTCCGCTTCCCCATGGCGTGATTTGTGGCTGGCAGGAGCTGGGCTGCGCAAGGAGTTGGAGAACATGGCCATTGCTTTTGTTTCCATTTGAACAGGATTTAAGCCCAGTGCTTCCACAAAAAGTAAACAGTCCTTCACATTATTCCACGCTGACTCGTGGAGTCTCCACTTCCCAGTAGTTACCTTTTAGTTTTGCAGGAGTCCCAGTGAGCAGGGCTCAGGGTGGCCACTTTAAGTTTCCTAAAATTGGTTTTGTATATCTAAGTCTGACCCCCAAAGTCCTCTCCAAAGCCAAAACGATCCTCCAAGGGAACTTGAGTTATCCTGGGAGGGAAGCGAGTTTTGAATCATTTTGCTTTCCACAGGGTGACTGCCACTCAAAGTGAGCTGTGTGTCAGAAACCGTTTCTTAATTTTCCTTTGTCCCAGTTGCTTGTCTAAGATCATGAGCTGCCACCTTCCCTGTCGTACCTTCTCCTTGTGGCTAGGGCAGGTATCCTAGAACTTTTAGAACCTCAAAGAAACTTAGAGAGATTCTAGTTTCATTTGATATAGAAACTGAGGCGCGGGTAGGTGAAGTAGCTTGCAGGGGGACCACAAGTCATAATTTACTGTCATTTATTATTAAATGGTGCAGCTGATCCTGCCGGCTGCAGCCCAGAGCCCTGGGACACACTAGGTCATCTTATTAGAGTGGGCCCCACAATTGGATTTGGTTGTCATTGTCACCCCAGGAAGTCAAGCACTCAGAAAATGCAGCTCTCCCTGGTCACAGTCTCCTGTCTGTAGGAGCTGACAGGTGTGCCCCACATTTGGAGGTAATTACTCTTGGTTGGGTGTCTGTAAATGGGGTGCAGCCCTCAGTCCTGGACGTGTGCTCTGCGAGTTATCAAGAGCAAGTGGAGGGTACTCATTTTGTGAGCCTAGCAGAAGGGAAGGAAAGGAATCTGGTTTCCATTATGTTCTGGAGGGGGAAAGGTGATTTGATTTATATTTTCAAAGAAGCAAACTTTATTGCAGAGGGAGAAGTGCTTCCAGTAGAAAATTCCTGGGTTTTATTGGAGTTTGGTGAAAGTAGATGCTATTGATGTAGGAGGTTAATGTCTGTCACAGTCTGGATGTTTCACAATGACTTCCTTCACAGCGTGTTCATTTTAAGAATAAAAAGGTCTTTATGGTTAGTGGAAATTTAATGAGAATTACAATGGCCCACAGATGCTTACAGCAGCCATTTAAATACCACATAACCTCTGTGTTTGTTGTGAGGGGGAACCTGCCAATTTTTAGGAATTATAAACATTCTTCTGAAAAACTTTACAGTTTTCACAAGCTTTTTCCATATTCTTTTCATGTTTTTGAGACAAACTCTTGCTATGCAGTGCAGACTGGCCTTGAACTCACTTATGTAGCCCATGCAGGCCATGAATTCACAGTGATCCTCCTGCCTCAGAATGCTGAGATTACAGGCATGCACCACCACTCTTGACTGCAATTTATAAATTCAGAGTATGTGTTGCTGTAGAAACAAACCCTGGGCTATATGTTACTCAATCTTATGAAAGATAAGCCTTGGGAATATACCTTCCTGCCAAACAACTTGCTGTACTGTTGTTTCTCAAATTTTTCCTTTTTCTATTATCCACCTAGGCTACACAAAATCTCAAATAGGTATTGGTAAGGAGCAAAGGAGAAATTAAGTAACAGCTCCAGTGTTTCCAGAAAAAGAATCCAGAGAGCCTAAAATGCAGTATGTAAAGGAGATATAAGTGATACCATTGCAGCTAATATTTGTCAGCTACTTGAAACAATAATGTCTTCTCCATAGCTTTGAAGCCCTAGTTTTCACGTGCCATAGGAGCACCAGGAGGGCTTGCTCAGGGTGCTGCTAAGCACCCCACTACAGCCTGGGTTAGGAGAGCTAGGGCAGGATCTGAGGGTGCCCTTTCCTAACTAGCCGTGGGTGACGCTGATTGCGTTGCTGTCAGCACCAAATTGGACAATCACGGCCCCTGACATCACTCTCAGCATTTACACTGCGATCACAGACATGCATCACAGAAAATGTACCGTTTCAATCATTTTCAAGTGTAGAGCTGAGCTCCATTGATTATATTTGTACAGTTGTACCACCATCACCACTGCCCATGTGTGGAATGTTTCATCATCCTGATTGAAATTCTCTGTCCACAAATCCACTCTTTACTCTTCCCTTTCTTGTGCCCTTGGTAACCACTGCTGTATTCCTGTGAACTCGACCACTGTAGGTACCTCATCAAGTGAAATCATGTAATCTCTGTCCTTTTGTGACTGGTGGACTTGACATAGTATCCTGTCCTCAAAGTTTATTGATGTCATAGCACATTATCAGGAGTTCCCTTCTTCAAAGCTACATAATATTCCATTGTAGGTACATACAGTAGTGTATTTTGTTTATCCACTATATTGATGGATATTGGATTGCTTTCATGTTTTGGTTATTGTAAATAATGCCACCATGGGTTTACCAGTATCTGCCAGGTTCCTTACTGTCAATGCGTGTGGGTAAGTACGCAGAGTGAAATTATCTATTTCAAACATTTTATGTGCATAAAAATACATCATCTTAGGGAAAGGTATGTTATTACTCTTATTTTTCACTAAGGAAATGTAGACACCCAGATTCCTCTGGTTTTTCTGAGGTCACTGGTCAACAGAACCTGGATTCCACTCTAGGCGGGCTGGTTTCACAGCCCCATTTTACCACCTTCTCTATGAAAAGAAAGCGTATTATGTTTTCATGGCAAGTTCTTCTCATTGCTGCAAATGTTTATTGTCTACAGTAAGGGTGGAAGTAATTGCCTTTCAAAAAATATGGTAACAAGGAATTCAATAATAAAATGAATTCAAGGAATGTAGTTAAAATGTAAAGCAAAATATTCTCTCTGGTTTGTTAATTTAGGCATTTCTTATTTAAATTATTTCTGGAACCAAGTACATTAAACTAGTTCTAAAATCTGCCACTTTGAGGGCAAAACTATTTACAATTACTAAAACAGTTCAACTCTGAGCAGTAAAAGTGACAAGCTTCCGGGTGAACGGAATTGTCCTCTCAATGATCAGAGTAGCAGGATCGGCTCTCTATCATGAATTCAGTTCTCAGGATAATTAAACCAAGTCATCCACTGAGAAATTCCTGCGGAGGGCTCTACGTGCACTCCCATTAGCATGCTGGGTGAATCAGAAGCTATGATTGGAATATTACAGGGAAAACCTAACAGAATATGCAACACAGGATAATGGGACAATCGGGCTGAGAACACTGCAAGGTGCTCCTCTTGAAAGAGTAGATTGCATCCACTTGTGGAATTCACCTGCCTTCTACAGGGACTGACTACTTCCGTGTCTAAAACTCAGGAAGGTTAGTGACGCTGATGGTTCAGGTTAAAGATGTGAGCTGGCGGAGACGGTGAATTAAAGTGGCCCAAAGTGGCGAGGCTCTCACCTATTAGGACTACTCCGGCTATGCTTTAAAATGTGCATTTATTCTCCCGGGGTGGGAATCAGGATGAGTTCAGGTGCAAGGCTGTTACGTGCAGGCAAACAGGCTTCTCCTTTCTTTAAGCGTTGTCTTCAATTACAGGCGCCTCCCGCTGCTCACCAAGCTCAGCTCCGGAAAGACCTGAAGATCATTAGCGCGCTGATGCGTTCACCGTGAAAAGCCAACCGCTAACCAGAAGAGACATGAGAGAAGGTTGTGTGATGACCGCGCTTCTTCACACTTAGGTCTGCTTTCGTAGGCAGTAAGGTACAATACTGAGTTCTAGGAATCTAGAAAAGACGATTTCTGTGACATAAACTGTAAGAAAATGGGCAGGTGGCCATCTTCCAAAGATTGACAGACAGCTAGACAGCTAATCTGTGTTCCCATCTCTGCTCTTTGATGCTATAAACTAAACGTTGCTACTTTTACCAGTTGATCCCTGAAACATTTGCAATCTTACCTCTGGTCACTGGATGAACTGTCAGTTGTAGGAGCTTCCACTTAAACTTTGTCTCCCAAAACAAGATCTTTTTCCAAAAATTATCATAAACACAGCTTTACTGGCTCCATTACAGTAGCATCTGGGGTTGCTGTTTTATCAGCTGGGGAAATTAAATTATTATTAAATCATTAAGTCACAAGGGATGTAGCACAGTCCCTAAGTTTTCACTTAATTTTTTTTTTTTTTTTAGTGAGGGGAGGGATCCTGGGTTTTGAAAACAGTGCCTTCAAGCTGAGCTGTATTTCCACTCTGATTTTTGGTTTTCATTTTGAGACAGATCTCATTAAATCACTGAGGTGCCCAGGGCTAAGCTCAGACATGTGATCTTGCTGCCTCAGCCTCTCAGAGTGCTAGGATTATAGATGTTCCCTATATCTCTTGATTTATTTAAATTTTTTATCTGAACACTGCACAGATTAATGATAATTAGTGCAAAGTGAAAAAGCAGATTAAGAATACATGACTTCATATCTTTTCTCTATTTTTCTAAACATATTAACTCTACCTCGAGTCAACCTTTCATTTTTCAAGTTAACTTTCCTGTACAAATGACTTCTGAAATATAAATATATTTTTGGCCTGGATACATTCTAGTAGAAAGCTCCATGGCACTGTTTCTATAAGCTTGAGGCACCTTCCATTCACAGATATTTTACTGTGACTCCTTCCATATCTACAGTGTTCCTTTTCAATATCTGAGCTCAAATGACTCTTCATTCAGAAACATTGCTTTCACTGAATAACTCTTTCCTAGAGTTTGTGAAGTACCCACGATTCTCCAGATGCTTAATGTGAGACCCAAGTATCATTTATACAGCTAGATTCTGTTGTAATGACTCTGCTAGGAAATGTTAATTATTTCTTGGAGATATGCCTGGAAATACTTGGTTGTGTGAAGTCAAGACTATGCCTAAATATTCAGTATTCCATTTTTCAATGGTTAGCATTCTTAGTTGCATACAACACACACACACGTACACATACATACATGTGCACACACGCACACACACACACACACACCACATTCATGATTATTTAAGTAAGGTTTTATTGTAAGAAAATTGACTACCTCATCTGAAGAACTAGCCTGAGAACTGGACAGAAACAAAACCCCAAATCTTACAACAGAGCCTCTTGCATACCTGTTGAAAATTGGATGGATGCTACTATTTTCTATAGACACAGCTCCATTTGTGTCTTTCTATAGACGCAGCTCCGTTGCTTCATTTTGAAAAGCTAGCCAGCACTCTGAAGACAGTGACTGGCTTTCTGAAGGTGCCATTGGTCTGTTCCTGGCCTTGCATCTTCCTGCACAAACAACTCCTCAGGGACTAAGAAGGAACTTCGCTGTCACTGCAGGTTGCAACAACCTCAAGAACCCACAGGTGCATCCTGGAGCAACGGACAGATGGTAGCTCTGTGTATCTCCCTTTAATTACCCAAATGTGCTGCTTTGACAGCTATTCACTCTGGTGAAAATTCCCTCACAGTTCTAGCTGAATGTGTCTTTGCAGCATGTCACGGTGCCTACGTCAGTAGCAAGTACACCCTTATGTTAGCTTTCTTTCCACCATTGCTCCAACATCTACTCTGCTGCTTTGCTGTGATCCCGATCACTCAAAACTATCAGCTCCCAAGTCGTTTCTCAACCTCTTTCTTTTGAGGATGACTGATATAAGAATAACTTATTATTATTCCAATGACCATCTATTCGTTTGTAACTTCACACATTCTTTTACCTTTATTAATTTATAGAAATGATTTTATAGCTTATAGCACACATTCTGGATTATGCAGAGTCCAACTCTATATTGTTGCAGTATTCTGGTCAGCACATGGGCCTTAGCTTTTTTCTCTCCCTAACATATTATGTGGTTTTTAAATTCCATAAATCATTAGACTACATTGTTCCATACATCAATAATCACTTTCCTGTACTCAAACATTTAGCTATTCAGTTGTTTTTACTTTGTTTCCTGCCTTTGCTATTGTTTTTCTGCTAAGAATAACTTTTACTGTTATCTTTTAGTGAAAGATTGAAGTGAGAGAGGGTCTCACACTTTGCTTTATTTAAATATATTTTAGTTTCCGTTGTTTTGAAAAATACATTTATTGAGTACTGAGCTCTGTGTTGCCTATAATTTTCTTTTAGTACTTTTGAAGGACAGATAGTAGCAGTCTGGCTTTTGTTGCTTCATTTTGAGAAGCTAGCCAGCATTCTTATTGTGTCTCCTGTGAAGGAAATACAGATTTTTTTTTCTGGCTGAATTTTGAGATTTTTCTGTTTTCTTATACTTCAAAGGTATTTACGTGTGGTCTATTAATTATCCTGCTTGGAATTCATAGCACTTCTTAAATTTGTAGTTTAAAACGTGATTGGTTTTAGAAACTTTATTTTTTCAAATGTTTCTTGTCTTTGTCATTTATGAATATCTTTAATAATCATTTTCTTTTATTGTCTAGGAATGCAGTTAAACATACATCAGAATTATGCCCATGATTTGTATCTATTTTAAATTCCTTCTAATCTTTGACATACTCTGTTCTGTTCTTTGCATTTTATTCTTTCTTGAGGGGATATCAGGAGTTGAACTCAGGACCTCACACTTGCCAGGCAGGCACCGCACAGTTCAGCTATATCTCTGGCCTTTGCATCTTATTCTTGTATATACTGATAAATGGTTTCTCCAGCTATGTGTAAACTGCCTTTCTACTCACCCATATAGCCACTGGTTTCAGTTTCAAATAGTTTCATTTCTTAAACTTTTATATTTTGTAAACATTTTTAAGTTTTCTGGCAAATTCTGTCTTGTCTTTTAACACTCTGAACATTTCGTTATTATGATTTCAAGATGCATATCTAACATTTTCATGGATCCTCTTTTCGGTCCATTTTTATCAGATGGGGTTCTCCTTGGGTCTTATTCTTTTCTTTTATGTCAAGTTATACTTTGTTGAATCTATATATTTGCACTAAAATATAACATAAGAATTTATTTCTGCTTTGGGAAGACAACTACATGTAATTAGAAGTACAAGATCACCTTAATTCAATTGAGAATTGAGGTGATTTTAAGTGAATTGTTTCAGTATTGGTGAATGTAAACTTGCATGGAGAGTTCATGGTCCCTGTGAAAAGCCGGTTGGTTTGTGGGGCACTTCCTTTTGAGTAAATATGCATCCCATTTTTGTTTTTCCTCCATCCCCTGCTGTTCTCTGTATCTCAGCAACCACTCCCAAGAGAGGCAATGGCCTTGAGTGGAGAACGGGACCCAATGCCAGAACCCTATGTCTCTTGGTTTTTCTGTTTTTCCAGATTTTAGCTTTTCAAAGAGTCACTGCCTTGAAGGTGGCCCCCCAGTGCCTTCAAACAATTTTCTTTTCTTTTTTTCTTTTTCTTTTCTTTTCCTTTCTTTTCTTTCTTTTTTCTTTTCTTTTCTTTTCTTTTTTTCTTTTCTTTTCTTTTTCCGTGTGTGGGTTTCCTTCAATAGTTCCTTAAGAGGAAGTTGGCTTGACACAAACTTGTTGGGGTCTGTACCTAGACCCTCTATCCCCCAAACTGGTGCACTGGGAAGGCTCAAAGGAATGAGACACACAGCATGGTCTTTAGGGCTACAGGAGGAGTGAGATCCTGTGCAGAGCTCACAACTCTGCTAGCCGGGGGCCGACTGACGCTGGGCAGCCCATATGTAAGCAGAACAAGCCTGGAGTTGAGTGGACAGTGGGGGAAACCTGAGCAGGGTCTTGGGAGGGGTCCAAGGATCCCAGGTGGCCTCAGCTGTGGCCTATCTTGTCCCCTGTGGTGTCTCCTTGTTTTCAGTTCAACATGCTAGGGCCGCACCACAGCCCTGCACCTGTGTTCAGCTTCGACGCTCTCTAACACGAGCTAGTCTACTGTTATCATGAGTTAACTCCTGTCCTCAGGTATGAAGGCTAAAAGAGATTCACCAGGGAAGAGCTCCCTTGCTGGTCTCACCAGTTTCTGAAATCTCACTCCTTTTCCCCAGCAGAGCTGGAGCTGCAGAGTTCATCGGATCCTCGTGTTTTGCCCAAGATGCACCCCGGATATTGACCCACAGAGAAGCACAGTGATAATATCTTTCATTTTCTGGTATTGTTTCCTGACAATTAAAGTATTATTTGCGTAGAGTCAAAACATTTTTCTTTCAAATGTGGATACCGAAGATAATAAACACTTATAATAAAAACCAGTAAAGCTGCAAAGCAAAAGACTAGATAAAGCACTATGAGATTGTTGGGAAGATCTGAATGAATGAGTACATGTAGCAACCGCAATATTTTCATAGCGTATATTAACTTCTCTGTGGGGAGAAATAGCATTATTACATAGAACCAAGGGCATGCTATCCCTGATAAATAAACAAACAGAAAAACAAATATAAAAACAAAGCAAAAGCACCTGGGCATAGTGTAGAAATAAGTTTTAGCTTAGACTGATTTTGTTGATAAATGATGGATCCCAGACCATTAAAAAAAAGCAACAATTGGAGTATAAGAAAAGTGTTGTCCTTGTTAAAGTCATGCTGGGAATGATACAGCATTTCTGTTCTAACCTGGACATGTCTCTCCCAGCTTTTCACAGGCAGATGAATAATGAAATGGGCGAATGTAGGATGAATGACAGAGAAAAGGCTTAGAGGCAAATGGCGTAATTCAAGGAATCCGAAGACTAGATGTCAGCATCTATCTCATATTACATCCAGAAGCTCAGTTCATGTCCTCATTCTTTCATCTAACAATGAAAAGATTGTTCTAGTACATGAGAAATTATGACACAGCAGCTTCCAATGTGCTCCGTTCAGAAAGTTAACATTATCAAGCAGTCTTACTTTGTGAAAGCTGAGAAAGAGATAAAGCATTTAGAAGGCAAATGCTCTTCAATGCAAAGACAAGCTATAAAAACTGGTGCAGTTTGGTTAATAACAAATTAATAATCACTATAAAAGGCAAGCGTGAGGGACTTTCAGGACTGTGTTCTTCTTGTTAGAATTAGTGACATGCACATATCACGAGTGTGCAGGCTGATGCATTGAAGTGAACATAGTCATGTAACTATTTTTGTTAAGAAATAGAACATTACCATTGTCACTATCTCCTCCTGCTCAAAACTTCCATCACAATGTGACCATTATCCAGACTTCTAACCCCATTGATTGCTTGCAACAGATTTAAAAGGAAAAACTTTTATAATGCAGTTCCATAATAAGCTTGTGAATTTATCCCTTGTTATTCCTGGAATCGTAAGTTAAATTATTTCTATATTTGTATATTATTTCACTGTGCAAATATGTCATCAAATATTTGTCCACTCTACATGTGGCAGGTATTTAGAGTTTGCATTATTACAAATATTACTGTTATAAAATTATGGTACATCTTTTCATATATGATATATATATCTTATGCCTTTCTGTTGATTATGTATCTGGTAGTTGAATTACTTGCCCATAGAATAGACATAGATTCACATTATCATACAGGACCAAAGAGTTACCCAGAGTCCTAACAGCCAATCTCCTTTCCATGAGCAGAATACCAGTTATATTCCCCCACATCTAACGTGTTGTCATCCTCTCAATTTTGCCCACTCTAGTTGTCACTCAGTATAGACGTTAGGATGGCTAATGTTATAGAATATCTTCCTATTTACTAAGTGGCTTATCCAATGCTCTCATTTGTGAAGTGTGATTTCCTCCATTGTTGATTTATTCTGGAGATGAGTTCTTTATTATATTCTGTAAATAACTTTTCTCATTTTTTCTTTGCTTTTCTATTCTCTTAGTTCTTTTTTAATGAAAATATATTCTAATATTCCTGCAATTCTATTTCTCAAACTTCTCCTATAGGGGCACTATATTTTGCCTCTAGATTAAGAATATTTTACCCACTTTAAAATTGTGAAGAAATGCTTTGTGAAGATTACAGTTCTCTGTAGAACTCCAATCTCTTATCTATTCTTTTAATGTTAGTTTTAAAGTTTTATTCTGCCTCCAAAATATAGGTGATTACTGTTTCTGCTATTCTTGTTGTTTTCTGGAACCTATTTCTTTCTTTGCCTTTTTTTTTAACTTATATTCTGTCCATCTTGCATGAAAAATATTACAGGTTCTAGATGTTCCTTCTGGGAAACCAATTTTGAGTTGCACATAGTTAGAGTGTCACCTTATGCAGTCAGGGAACATATAGATCCAAGAGCAGACTCAGGGTTTTACAAGACTGGATCTATTTTCTGGTTACGCTGTTTACAGCTCATTCATAAGGATCCTCTGCTTCCCTGCAGAACTAGATGCTAGTTTTTCACTTTCTCGTGCCACAAACCTGCAAAAGTCTCTGATTAGATCCTCAGATCTTTTGAAGGCAGTATTTGCTTAGCTTCTCACCTTAAGACCTTTTCCATCAGATAAACAACTTTGAGCTGAACACTAGAATACTTAGCTTTTTCCCTTTATTGCAGAATTTGGCCCCTCAAATCCCAGCTACTTTAAAAGATCTGATCCCCAGTCACTGGCTCTTCCCCTGGAAAGAATGTTAAAAACACTGGTTAACTGCCACTTTCTGTTCAGCTCTTCTAGTCCTGTCCCATGCTATTTAGTTGTCTGCAAATGCTTTGACCAAAAATGTAGAATTCCAGGCTCTTCTCCAATGTGTTTTCCTTCTCTATAGCATGGAGTTCTGATACCTCCACAGCCTGCCCACACCTCACACGTGTGTTGTTTATTGTCTACCTTTTCTAGTGTTCTTGGCATGTACTTGGGTCAGCTGCCAACTAATCCATCAGAGAAGCAGAAATCTTCAGGTACTACACTCTGGAGTACAAAAACAAAGTCTTAAGACTCAACGAACATGGTTGACAGAACGAAATTGCCTCCAATCAGAAATATTTCAGTGCATGGTTAGCCATATGTCAAATAAGAATTATGTGCTGATGTGATAATTCCAATAACTCATGGAGTTACATTTATCTGGGCCATTGGGATTCTAACCCGCAAGGTGTAATTTAGAATTTAGTATATGTTTAATATAATTGAATGTATCACATACTTATTTCACTTAAATTGAAGAAATAGCATTTTTTGTTGCAGAGAATACTTTCATGATTAGCTCTAACAGTAGCTGGTGTTTATTATACATAAATACTTTAATCCACATTCTCATTAAATACAACTCATTAAATACAGAAAAAGATTACTGCTATTTTAATGTTTTTTGAGATGAGGAAACAAGAAAAGAGAGAAAAAAAACTTGTTTAAAGATATACCACTAACTACAGAAGCCAAAATTCCAAATGAAGTATATTTGATTCCAAAGCCTACAGATATATGTATTACATAGACTATAAATTTAGCTTAAGTTAGATTTGGAATGAATATAGTGGGTATGTACATAAATGTAAATATAAATGAAATGGTTTTATGCCTCAACGAAATAGTAGCATTCCCAATATAGCGTGTGAACCAACACAAAAGTGCGATCAAAACAAATGCTTTCACCTCTACTCCTTTGATTCACCTAATCTGTTTCAAGCCCTTAATAGTCTGAAGGCCCCACTGGGAAAGGCAGCACTGATCACGTAAGCATCACGAGGAAGCGCAGCTCTGCCTACATCCGTGCTTGCTAGCTCGATAATGCGGACATGGATAGGAAGGCTGTGGGGCCCCGTGATGATACTACTATTGGACTTGAGGATATTATTATCAATTTGAAATACAAATGAGCTGTTTGCAGGAGGGGAATCACTCTGTCATCACACCTCATCAATGGAGGAATTAAAATATGCTAACGTGGGGAGGCGTAGATGCAGACATTAGGAGCTGTGCCCTTAGCCTGCCACACACCCGCCAGCCATTGAGTTCAAGGTTGGAATGGATGCACTCAGAGCTGTTATATTATTCTTTTCTGAATTTTTCATAAATATGGGAAAACTAGAAACTGCCTTCCATATGTGGAGAGAGAGTCTCTAAGTGGAGACTATAGAACATTCTCTGGAGACCCCGTGGACCAATCAGAGATGGGAGTCAAAATTGGTACTTGAACAATGGATTAATGACGGGAAAATATTTTGGATATTTCTTCACAGTGTATTGTAAGGTTTTTAATCCCCTCATACCAACTGTTCAATGTATTAACTCTGAAAGTACTTGATAAACCCTGATTCCCAGTGCCTGGTAGGTTATAGAAATCTTCTCTAAAATAAAAGTCCAGAATTTTTGGAAAATAGGTATACAAAAAGAAAACAGGAACTTTAATAGCTCTCTCTCTCTCATACAATTTGACCAGAATGTAATCTCTGGTATTAGAGGAATCGTGCATTTAATTGAAGTTTTTTCTTGTCCAGGGTGATGGTTTTTTGGCTTATAGTTCAAGTAAACATTTTTTAAGGGGTCTTAAAATTATGTGTTCACTTCACCTAAGATTCAGTTTTCTTCACTTTGGCAACAAAGTTTAAAAGTTACCAAGAAAATACTGCATTTAAAGGAATTAGAATTAATCTTTTAAAAAAATCTCACCCTGAATTCTGTTAGTTTGTTATTTGGAAATCTATTATTATTTTGTAACATCGAAAAGTGGTTGATAGTAAATGGGAAGAAGATTAAGATCCTTCAGTAGAATATCCATGGTGCATTTCATTTCTGAACATTGGATTCCATTCAGTTTAGGAACATGCAGTCATGACACACAGATCCAGTGCCTTAGTGACACCCAGATACGGGTTTTCCAACTTTCCAGTGCCAGTCTTATTAATAGGCAGTGTAATCCCCTAAACTAAACGACTTACAAGAATACAGATGTAGTATTTTGTCAGTGATGCACCTCACATGTTTTTATCCTTCAAAATATACCTACTGTGGTTAATCTAAGACAGCTTTGTATTCAAAGGGGAAGAGCAAGGAACTCAAAACACTCTCCAGACTTTATTATTTATGTGTAAAATATTAGGATATTCCACATAAGTTGAATCTAGGCTTATATAGTATAGTAAATAGTAATTCAACACTAACAAATTCCAAGTTTGCTTTTTACTGTGAAAATAGAATGATAATATTTACACCATGGTTCTAAGAGTAGGGATAACATTTGATTGATTGTTTGATCAGTGCCAAACAGAATGGAATTTAATACAGGCACTTTTGAATATACAAGTTCAGCAGAAGGGCTGTAGGTACTAGCTCTAGTGTGGATCTCCTTAGTGAGTCCTGGAACAATGTATAGTGACCCTGTAAGCTAGGGCAATATTCAAACTCAAGTCTCCCTTTGACTACCTGGCAGGCCTGTTAAGACACAGATTGCTGGGTGGGACCACAGGTTAGGGCACCATGTAGAATGGGCTACTCTAACAGGGTCCCATGTGATGCTGAGAGACCAGGTTTAGAGAGCACGCTTGGAGGGTTACTGCTTGGGGAACTATTACTGCTGAGGCTCCACTAGACCCTGCTGGAAATAAGAGTTGCTGCCCTTGTTGCTGTCACCATCTCTCACACACAAACAAGTAGAGAATTGACAACGAAACTGCGTTGCAGAGGAGCAGAGAAGGCCCTGCTGCCCCAGCCGCTGCCTTTCACCTGCAGGAAGCTTTGTGGAGGCCACCAGAAGCTTCAGCAAGGTCAGCCCCACGTTTTCATGGCCCTGCCCGTGCCTCTGTCAATCTGCAAGGCAGACTGAGAACCGGTGTGTTGCTGTGTGGCTTTCAGCTTCATTAACTGGGAGGAGGAGACAATGGAGGTTGTGTCAGAGTGACCTATTTCAGAACACCTAGGAAAGCTATTATTTTTAAAGCACAAAAATTCCTGTCCTGAGTCTTTCAGCTTGATGGACTCTGGAATGAGCTGTTTGCTTATTTGAAATGGCTACCTGGTCACATCTCTGTTCTTAGTCATTGCCTTTTGTTATTTTACCTAATGCTTTCATTCTGAGGGAAAAAATTCAGACCTGCAGAAAATCTCATGAATATTACTCTGGTCTCCTGTAGTTTAGATCAACTATTATTAACACTTGGTCATGTTTGCCTCCGCTATTTCAGCTACTAAGTATTGTGTTTTACTGAACATTTAAGAATCAATAGCAGAACCATGAACTATGACCATTGAATAATTGAGTACCTTTAGCCAAAGAACAGAGGCAGTTTCTTGCATAGCCAGAGTGAGATTATCAAATTTTAAAAATATATTGTTAATTCCACAGTGTCATCGGCGTGCTTCCACAATCCTGTCTTAACACATAGCAACTTTTTCCCCCAATGCCAGGCCCAGGGCAGCTCACATATTACTAAGAAGCTAAGTCTTCCTCACAGGCTTTAATTTGGAACAATCTTCCAGATGTTGTCTTTCACAATATTGACCGTTTTGAGGAGGGAAACTAGCTATGTTGCCATCTGTGGGTTTGATTGCATCTTTACTCATGTTTCAGTTCAAATTAGATCATTTTGGCAACAGACTATGTAAATTTTGTCCTTTTCAGTGGCTTGTATCAGCAGATACCTGCTACACTTGACCTCATTAAGGATGACGCTAACTTCGTTCATTGGTTAACAGGCTGTACATTCAGATATCCTACTAACAGGTATTTTGTTCTTATTATTAATACATGCTCGGTTGTGAGAAATTTTGAGACTGTATAACTATCCTGTGCTGAAATGAACTTACACCTGGCAGTTTGAACATCTGCTGATGACTTTCCCAAGTCAGGAACTTATTTCTATCCAAGTTTCAAAGTAGTGGGCTTCCTCTGCTCCTTCTAGATACACAGAATTTGTACCACATTAAAATAACAGCTTTCCTTCCCATTTGCTTGTCTGTTGGTTGATACTGTATAATATATGAAAGACCATTTTGTAGAAAGAGGCCAATAGTGTTCTGATTAATCTTTATAATAGGAACCATGGACATGTTGAATTTTATGTTAATTCTTTGGAAAATTTAGCACAAGAATCTGTGCCAGGAACAAGACAAGTGACTTGAAGATTTTTGGTAGAAAATCCTTTTTAGTTCTTAGTATACATTTCTGAGGCACATAGAAGTTTTCATTGAATGCCAGCTTTTGAGATATTTCTGTGGTTGGTAAGAATGTGTCAGAAATGTAGAGATGAAAAAGAAAAATCCTAGTGTGAATGCCTGTATTTAGAAGAAGTTTTCTGTCTCTGGGTCTGTATGTGGCTACTCATAAAAGATGGCATCTTGCCTTCTTCAACCAACATATTTCTCTTTCCAGTTTTGACTAGCTGATTGAATAATTAAATATACGTATTCAAATCTACATATGTTAACTAAATATATTTGAAATGTATGTAGTTTTTTAGATATTTTGGCTTACAGTATTTTGCAAAATTTTCTTAGCTTATAAAGGTTTTGATTGTGATAACTAAATTACTATACAAGTCACAATGAAGAGCTAAATGTCATATATTGTACATGGACTTAGATGCCCTGTTAAAAATATTTTGTGGGAGGACATAGATTTTAGACAGAGCACCTGGATTGGGCCCTACAGGCAAACCAGAGTTTAACCTCAACAACTGAGCTTTGGCTAGTTGCCAAAGGTTGTGTAGTCAGTTAAGCTATAAACATCTAAATAGTCATGCTTTAAGCAGTTGACTATTGATGGACTAATATGTACCATATTAACTCAGTTGATATTTGTGTCTTACCTCTGTCTTTATTATAAATGCTGTATTGTGTTGGTGATTGGATTCTCAGAGCCTGCTTTAGTTTTAGGAGAGACTCAACTCACAAATCATTTTGTATTGCTTTATTCAGGTAAACTACTAAATTCAGTTGGTATAAGGAATTTTCTTTTAATGCTCCCAAAGTCTAGATGTTGCTTATAAAGATATCGGCCTCATATCATTAAATGTTGAGCTATATTTTCAGTTTTGTTTATAGAAATATTGTCTTTCAAGAAAGCAAGATGTGTTTTGGAAATAGTACTTTCAACCAAAAAGTAACCTACTCTTTCAATGCAAAAGTTATTTCTTCATGTATCTTGTAAATAAACACATTCAGTTTGTTCCATTTGATTTTATCTATAGAGGCCCATGATGACATTTTCTGAAGTCAGCAGGATAGATGTTTAGTTGCCTTTTGTTGGCAGGAGGAGAATTAATTTCTTTTTTGCTTCTATTGAGTCCTCCTTATTTTTTTCCCAAAGATGATATCTCCATCCTCTAGAAATATGCTACATAACAGTCATCTTTATTTAGCTTTGAAACATCAATAAAGACATACTGCCCATGTAGAGCCTAAAAGTGAAGATTTAGGGCAAGAACAAGCTAAATGAAAGAGCAAGAAATGAACCACATCCGGTTTAGAAGAATGGAGACATTGATGACTTATGTTAGGGCCACAGACTTCTCACTGGCCTTTGACTGACCACTCTGTGTTTGAAGTGCGCTGTTACCTAAGTCAAAAGATAGCCTCAATATAATAAAAAGGAGGGACAAGGTCATATAGAGGCTCATTTTGGCAATATTTGTCTTTTCAAACTACTTGCCTGTGTTAAATTCCTTACAGAATACAGGACAACGGAAAGGAGAGAGAAAGGTCAAATTTCAGAGTTGTGCAATTGGAGTACTTGAACTATTATATGAATGAAATGAAACATAGGAAGATTATCTAGCTTGGTTAAATGTTTTAAGTGAGGTGAACCATCCCATCAAGGCAAGTTCATTACAACAGTGAGTGAAAAAGTGAACAGATCATTTGCCTCGGCTGCTCTGGTCACCCACAGGAAGCCACCATCTATGCTATTGTGTGTAAATGCAGTTCTGATCACAATGGGTGTGCCCATCACTCACAGAAAGTGATCTCGCCCTTGTAGTTTCCAGACATATATTATTTGTAATTCAAAACAACTCCTTGCCAAATGAAAAGGCAGATTAGTTTTATGCTCCAGATACAATATTGTGAAGCAGTGTTCTTCAAAATATTGATTGCTAGAGAGCGTTTGAGTCCATAGTAATCTCTTGATGCTAGAGTAATCACAGTCATAACAATAGCAAATATTATTGACCATTTTACCAGGCAACAGACTCTGTGCTAAGTTTTCTAAAAACAGAAGAGTGTGAATTTCTTCCAACAATTCTTTGAATTAGGCTGTATTTTGCAAATGAGTAAATTGAAGTTTAAGATGCTTAGGTAGCATACACAAGGCACCTTAGAAACACTAAATTTTCATATATGTAAGCTCTGAGGTAAGTCATAAAGATGTGAAATTAATACATAGTTGTTTCATCATTTTCTCAAAAAATATTAACATTTATTTAAGATTTCAGCATCTAGTTACTTGTTGGTTGCATACAGTATAGAAAATATAAACACATGTTTGCTTTCAACTTTTGTTCAATAAGGTGATGGTGGTGAAAAATAATCATTTCTGTTGGCAAAGGAATATCCTGTTCAATCTCTAGCACTGAAAAAAAATTGGTGTAAAGAATTATTTAATTGTAACAATAGCTGCAGAGCTTATTTTAGCTATGATTTCTCTCAGTTAAACCAGACTCCAGATGACACTGTGGCATTCACTTGAAGGGATTTTTGTTGTTGCTGTTCTTTCTTTATTCTGTTACGCTCTTAAAGTTCATTTGTATTAGGGACTGTATACATTATTTTAGCAGATTTCCTTTCTTTTTCTTTACTTTTGTTCCCTCTCTCTCTTTCTCTATTTGTGGTGACTTTCCTAATTTGTGCATAGGAGTAAAAAGGTGGAAAATATGCATAGCAAAACACACAAATAAATGAAAAGTAAATAGATACTTCTCAAGGAAAGACAGAAAATGTGTTCTGCTCTGTCGCACAAAGCTTTCTAGATATTATGCTAATTTATTTCCTCATGAAAGAATGCTTGTAGTATGAATATGTTTGTATATATATATATATATATATTCATATATCTAAGTGTTCTTCAGAGAGTCTTGTTTAATTTGTGTGAAGCTGCTGTTCTTGTCTTAATCAAGAACTTTCTTTGGGCTATTATGTTGATGCTTTTCCTGATCTTTTAACCCAATTAAGAAATCAAAATTCTTTCTTGTAGTTATAGTAGAAATGAAAAAGCATAGGTAAATAGAAGAAAATGTCTTTCAAAGACAAATAGTTGGGAGATGGTAAGAAAGAGCATTGGTAACATTTTACTCCAAAATCAATACCCTTTAAAATGTAGGATTATTCCTGGATTTATTAATGAAACCAAGACCCTAGGATGTTTTACAGCTGTCTGAACTCAGTACTGTAAGGCCATTGACATTCAGAGTATCTCTGGGTTTGAATTTCCTCTTCCGTAAAGTTTAAAAGGGGCAATATTCATCATCTATTGAGATCCCTTCCAATGCCAGTGTCTTAGTTACTTTTCTCTCGGTGAGAAAAAATACACAATATCCAAAGTTAAAGGTAGACAGGTTTATTTAGCTCTCAGTTTGTAAAGGTTTCAGTCTATAATTGGCTGGGCCCAAGGCAAGGTGGCTTGGCAGCAGGGCTTCACAGAAGAGAGACAGTTCATGGTGGCAGACAGGAAAAGCAAGCAAACAGGAGACAAGATTCTTTCTTTACCTTATATTGAATGCAGCATACTCACCCTGAAGCAGCCATGGCACTCACACCTTTAATCTTAGCCAGAGCTATGCCAAACCAATCAGTGGGCTAATTTACTAATTACATACTGGAATCCCAGCATCAAACTCTCTAGAGTCAACTGCCTCTGAAAAACCCTATGATCACAATGGGCTTTGGGGAGACCTCCAGACACAAACCATAAAAAGCCATCAAATGGCTGAGAATCACACACTTAACTTTTTTAAATTTTTTGTAACAGGGATCGAACTCACAACCCCATGCTTGCCAGGCAGGCACCTATGCCAGTGAGCTAAATTCCTGGCCCTACACACTTACATTTTTATGCGACATTGGTGACTATGACAGTATACTTCTGAATATTTCTATTATCAGACCTGCCTTTCTTAGAGGAAGCATTCCTATTGATCCTGTGGTCCTACCTCTTTCCCCTATTGTTATTGTTGGGACCTTGTGTCAACTTGAGAAATTTAGAAGTTTTAACTAAGAGACTCATCAGGGAGCAGGATCCTTACCTTGTAAACATCCTCATCCTGTGCAAGGGGAGGGCACAGAGATTTTGTGAGTGCTACATCTGCCCTGGGGGCAGTGGGTGGCCTGCATACAACTTAAGGGAGGGAAAGAGACTTGTCTCCCTCTGCTGGGTTTTTGCTCTAGCTGCTTTTGCTAGCTGCTGCCTTAAATTGTTGCCCCAGTGTCATATGCCACTCTGCCTTGGAGCCAGCTGATTATGGACTGAAACTTCCACAAACAGTAAGCTAAATAAACTTTTCCTTCTTTCATTTTGACTGTTGGATATTTTGTCCCAGTAATGAGAGAAAAGTAACCAAGATACTTATCCTGAGCATAGGGAAAGCTACCTGGTCAGTGTAACCTCTAGTCCCTTTCTTTGTTCTATGTATTGTTGCAGGAGGAGGGGGCAATCATAGCAAAACCACCTATGGAGAAGCAGCTTACATGCCTGGAAGTAGAGCAGGGAGTAAAGCTGCCTGCATCTCTGATGCTGTCCCTGTCTCTGTGAACAAACCATGTGGGGCCAGGCAGTCTGTGGATTCCATAGGTGCCCCATACCTTAAGGATTTTGTTCATCTTAAGGAATGTGGGTGGAACAGAAGTCCTACTTTTTCTAGAACTAAAATTACAACACCACAAATACAATCATTGATTGTTTTATATTCAGTGGACAAATATCAGTTGTCAATTAAATGAAATCTCAGGTTCGTTAATGTAGTCATTAAATACATTTTGATGAGTAGCTCATATTCTAGGCATCATCTAAGGGTCTGAGTATAGAACAATAAACAAGATGGACAAATATATTCATCCTCATGAGGTTTGCACTCCAATGCAGGAGATGGGACATAAATGACAAAGTAAGTGAAGGATGTGAATGATATTTTCTGAGGGGAAAATTAGTATAAGGGAGAAGACAGGAAAAACAAGTGAGATTTGCAATATCTCATGATTCCAGGAGGAGAATTTTTTTCCTTTGGCAAAATCGTACAGAAGAAGTTGGGGAGTGAGCCCAGAGGACAACCAGTGACAGAGAACTAAATGAAGGAGGAACACAAAGTGGGGAGGACTGTAGGTGGATACAAGCCTAGCAGGTAAATAAAACAGACCAAGGAGGAACTGAAATCTGCAAGAGGAAGGTAGCGGAATACAGAGAGCAGAGGAAACAGCAGCCAGGTTTTGTACAATGGTTTCAAGTTCTCTTAATTAAAAAGAACAATAACTCATTGGTAGCAAGGGACAAGAGATTATGCACAGACTGGGATTGTCACTGAATACTCAGAGGTGACATGTGTTGTTTTTTGCTTATATGTATTGGCAGAAGCGCAGGAAATTTTTAAAAAATAGATTTCAATCCTGCTATTTAAAGTGTGTGATAATGAGATAATCATTAACTCCATAGGTTTCAGATTCTTCATTAATATTAATGACATGGTTTTGCATGAAATATCAAGGATTCCTGACTGACTTATCTCAGGTGGCATTTAATAAGAATCAACAGGCTATATTGATCAAATTACATTCTGTTAGCAAAACACTGAAAACCCAACAACACAACAAAGCTCCTTTGAGACCTAAGGTGTGATAAAAGAGTGGGGAAGAGAGAGTATGAGGTCACAGCAAGACTAAGGGCAGGAGAGCAGGGACAGAACTCCTGTTGTCAGGCCTTGCGGCTCTGCTTTCAGCCTCTGCAGGCTGACTTCTTCTCTCCCTTAGATTTTCTGTGAGATGGGATGCTTCCTTCGGGTTGCTTCCTGAAGACATTTTTGTAGCACTGTACCTTCCTTTCACTGCTCTTTGGAAAAGCCCAGGCCTGCTTCATCTGCTCTCTCTTCTAGTACTCTGAAAGTCACAGCATGAGAGATGGGCCGGTGAGCTGCAGTTTCTTCACAGTCTTAGGATTTGTTATCTTCTGTATTGTTGATAGTAGCCTTTCTGACATGCGTGATATCTTCTTGTAGTATTGATTTGCATTTCTCTGAGGATTAATGATGTTAGTATCTTTTCCAGTAACTGTTTGCTATTTTTATGTCATTTTTAGAGAAACATCTATTCAAGACCTTAGCTTGCCTGTTCTTAATCAGGTTATTATGATTTTGTAACCATGTTGTTGGAGTTCCTTATATATCTATAAAATATTTTCCCTTGTCAAATTTCTCATTTGCAAATATTTTCTTCTACTCTGTAGATTGCCTTTTCTTTCTCTTAATAGTTTCCATTGCAAAAGCTTTTTACTTTGATGTAGTTCTACTTGTCTAATTCTGCTTATTTTTCTTTTGTTGTCGTTGCTAAGAAATCATTTGCAAGCTTTTGTGCACTGTGGCTGGCAATGCATAATGCTAGAGTTACATTAGAGAAAGTGCATGAGTTCCTCAAAGTTAAACCCAGCATTACCAGAGGGCTCAGGAGTTCTACCATGGAGTGGATATCCAGAAGACTTGAAATCAAGATCTTGAAGTGATACCCGCACTTTTGTATTTATTGTATTATTCACAGCAGCACAGATATGGAGACAATCTAAACGTCCCCTGGGATGAATGAATAGAGAAAATGTGTTACATACAGCAGTATATTATTCTGCCTTAAAAAGGGAAATTCTGTCATATATTTCAACACTGATTAACCTAGAGGATATTATGCCAAGTCAAATAAGCCAGTTACAGAAGGGCAAGTACTGCACGATTCCACTTGTATGCGGTATTGAAAATAGTCAGATTCATACAGTGAAGAATCATCGTCAAGGGCAGAGAGTTCAGAATGGGGAATCCCTCTGCTGTGGCTGCAAAGTTTCACTTTTGCCAGGAATAACTTCTAGCGATCTGCAGTACAACACTGCACCTGGAGTTGACGCGACTCTGTTGTGTCATATAAAAATACGTTAAGAAGGTAGACCTCATGATAAATGCTGTTAAATGCAAAAAAAGTGGGGTAAAGAAAGGAAGTCTGTCCCTCCACATTGACGGGCCGCGTGTTCTCATCAGTAGAGAGAATTCATGAGTGCGTGGAATCCTACTTATCCAAGCAGATGGGCTACCACAGAATTGTTGGGAACAATGCACAGTGGAAGATAATAGGTGACTACGTAATTTTTATGGTGAAAATACCCTTTTTCAAGGGATATTGAGACTAGTGGGCTATGTTTTATTAATGCAAAGGACCTCTGCATGGACTTCACTCTTTCAGAGGCACTTGGACTTTGTGTTGTTTGGTCCTTTTCACAAATCTGTGAGGTTACTACTGAATCAGCTGGAGAAGAGGCACCTGAAACTTGAAATGCTTTTCCCATTTATGGAAAGAAAATCTAGTTAGGTGGTAAGTACAGAGGCATTACATTTTGTTTGTTTGTTATGGCATATAGCGAATTTTACACAGAATAACTTTCACAGCTATTATATATACAGTTCCGTGAATTTTGACAAACACGTATAGTCACACACCACCAGCACAATCGGAAATATACTTGTAGAATTGGGATGAGAATCTGGAGATGAGGGGAGTAAGGAGAGCCAGGAAAAGAAAGAAAGTAAGAGCAGTTAAGTGTGTTCTGTGCACGTACCAATTCCGCAAGATGCTTTACAAATATATACTAAAATAGGAAACTGAAAGAAACTGAAAATAAATGAAATATAAATATAAGATTTGGCATTATCTCTAAATATTTCTTTATGCTCAATTCCCTCTCCTGACTCCTCAGTCCCTGAATCACACCAGTGCGACCTCTGTCCTTGTGAGTACCCCCTTTCCAGAATGTCACATAAGAGGCCACATATTTTATAGCCTAAGTATGGCTTATTTCACTTAGCATCAGGTTTTTTTTAGGATTTATTTAAGACAGTTCTAGGTATCAAGATTTCATCTCTATGTACTGCTGAGTTGTGTTCTGTGTAGATGTACCATAATTTGTCCATTCACCTATTGAAGGGCTTTTGGATTCCTTCTGTCTTCTGGAAAATTATGACTAACCCTGCAACAAATATTCACACAAGATTTTTACATGGATATATGTTTTCTTGTTTGTTGTAAGTAACTAAGGGTGACTTTCCTGGGTCCTAAGTTTAGTATATGTCAATTTTTTTTTCTTTAACAGAACAACTGTAACATTTTGCAACTTTCTAACCAACAACTTATGAGAATTTCATTTGCTCCACCTCTTTGCAATATTTGGCCTCATCAGTTTTTTTTAAGTGGATTTTATGAGTTGCTGATAAAACAGAATCTTCGACATCAGCCTTTGACTTTGGGTGAAATAAATGAGATAATTTTTAAAGTGTTTCTAAATTTATAGAATTACATAAGCCTTTTGCATGTAATGTGTATTTTCTATATCAATTTCAGTGATAATGGATTATAGGTTATTACTCAATTACCAAACGTGCAGCTGGTTGGATTGCTAGAGTTACCATATGGGCTGTTGGCACTGATTTCATTTAATTTGCTGTCTTGGTGGCAGAATATTATTTGCTAAATGAGTATTAACATCAGCAGAATTTGCAAAACCAAAGTTTTCAAAGTTCAGACATGAGAAATTTCACGGTGGGTATAATTGAGCCTGTGTCTTCCTTACAATAAAGCATCAGGACGAAGCTGGATGTAGGGCTACCCATGCTTCAGTGCTTTGCACTTAGAAAAGAATAACCTGACTGCGAGCCTTGTGGTCTTCACGCTTTCACCCACCGCCACTTACTGAAGGGCCTCTCTTAACAGCGCACTAGGAGCATTGCCTGGGCAGGAAATATTGACTTCCTCTCCCTCTGGTCACAGATGTGCCCTCGGGAAAGCCTGCTTCACCACACTGTGGAATTACTTCTGCCCTTCCTGAATTTTCAGGAGAGAATAATTGATGGCCTTTGCCACTGCAGATCCTTGTATAAGCAGGAACTATTTTGAAATATCTTGTTAACAGAAATCCTTTCTTGAGAAGTAGAGGGTGTGTGGTGCAGAATATTAAACCGGTTCCCGAGGAATGAGTCTCCCCCCTGTGTCCTTTCATCCCACTGCCGGATATGTGTGTGTGTGGTCTCCCAGGAGTTTCACATTATTATAGCTCTCGCTTCCTTCCTTTCACCTCCAGATTTTCTCTTTTATTCCTTTAAAGTAATATCCTCTTCTTTCTCAGTGAGAATAAATTATACCCATTTCCTAAAATATGTTTGTGTTTTCTATGAGAAAATTATTTTGACTAATGATCTATTACCACTGAGATGAAAGATGGTACTGAAAAACGTTTTCATTTGTTTCATATGGTTTTCATGGAAAATACTGTGAGATTATTTTTAAAACTATTAGTGCACATTTTCTTAGTTTCATATTGTTTAATAGGTGTTTTATGGCATTGAGGGAATACCTGTTTACATATGGTATGTAAACTATAAAGAATTTCAAATTCTTTTTCCATTGCCTTCTTTGCAAATACACTAACCAGTCTTTGAAACAAGTGACCATGTATATAGTAGAATTTATCAGAGTTTTGGATCTATGTCATGTGTCAAAGAGGGAACTAGACCCAATTTTATATTAGCCATTGATTTCTAGTTTACTTTTCATACTTCCATCCATCCAACCCACAAATGTTTCTTAGTGACTTTTTATCTGACTCAGCTCTTCAATTTTTTTTTTTTTTTTACTATAGACATTATGTTTCTATCCCTATATCTACTGTTCTCACTCAAGAAGGGGGAAGTCACAGACTTTCTCAACAACAACAACAAATGTCACTCAAGGGGGAACTCAAAGAGCACTGGCTACAGTAATAGTCTCTGCTAGCAGGGGTGCCTGGGTGCTCAGTTGTAATCCCATCCCTCCTAACTCTGTTCCATGGAGAAGGTTAATTAACCTCTCTGTGGCTACTTTGGCAATTTCAAAATGTGGGTTTGTAAAAGTGTGCCCAATGCATGGGGTATTTGAGGACTGAATGGGTTACTGATTCATCATGCTCATACTTCATTTCCTGGCACCTGGTCACTGCCCTACCACTACCAACAACCGCCTAATGTCCTGTGTCCATGTAGAGTATTTTATTCCTTCCTTCGTGCATGTTTAGTGTTGTTGACATCCAGGGCCCTAGCTTCTCCTCTATGCCAGACAGCATGTTAAATAGTTTATAAACACAAAAGCCTTCCTTCCAAAGAGAAATTCTGATGTTATGTCATCAGAATATGCTTATCACGCTCTCTAGGATCCATAACTTTGTCAACACCAACCAAAACAAATGGCCGGGGAAATGGATCAGGAGAGCTGTGTTCTAATCGCACACAATTGTTTATGCTTCTAACATCTGTGGCAATTGTGGGGAGAGCTAAACATTAGTGGTAGCTAGCAATTAAGATCCAGGTATCAGAATAAATTATAGTCATGTGTTGCTTATGGACAAGAATATGTCACCAGAAATGGATCCTTAGGCTATGGCATCATTGTGCAAACATTGTAGAGTGTCCTTACAGGAGCTCAATTAGCCATTAAGTCACTGCCTGTGAAATCTTATGCAAGCACTATCATATGTGGTGTCTACTCTTGACCAAAATGTCATTTTGCAGTGTCTGCAGATATCATTTCACTTCTGGAACTACCAGACTATTTTATGAGATTTCTGCAAGTCAGTGTATTGTAGTCATTAGTAGATTAGAATCATTACAATGTCATTATGGACTTACACATTGGGGTGGTAGCAAAAGAATGAGTTTCGCTGTCAGATTGTCCTGGCTTTGAGCTTTGTAGGGAGCGCCGTAATAGCCTCACTGCTGCCGCCCCATCCCGCCCTCCTGTGGGCATTTGGTGTGTCTGCCTACATTACCCATGATCTTCTCTGCCTGGCCGGACATGACTGCGACCTATCCGGTCTCTCCACAACATCTCTGCCTCGTGATGACAATTTTCTGCCCTCACCCTATATAAACCATGTTCACTTCCTCAATAAACGAGACTTGATTGGAACTGCTCAACTTGTCTCCGTCTCTCTTTCCTCTTGCCCTGCCCCCCATCTCCGTTCCCCCTCCAGGTGAAACCCACGGACTGATCCGTGGGCTGGATCAGAGCTTAGTCCTTTAGTTGCTAGATGGGCAAATGTTAGGAAGCAATGCAGCCTTTTTGAATTTCCAGTCACTGCTCAGGGTGACAATGCTGGTGTGAACAGTAATTATGAAGATTAAATGACCAGGGCATTAAAATCCACAGCAAGATATCTGATGTGTACGTGGTAGGCACTCATTAAGTATTGTCCATTTCTTAGTTCTTATGCAGAAAAGTGGCAACAACATTATTCTTTAGCATCATATTGATTAAATAATTAAATTTCTCAATCTGTGGTTGATTCCCAGAGAGACTCACAGATGTGACTGATCCCAGGTCCAGGTCCAAGTCTTGGAAAGACTCCAAAAATGATGAGGATCAGAAGACCTGAGAGGCCAGTGTGGAGAACAGACACCAGCAAACCCCAGCTCACTTGGTTAGTATTTGCTGCATTAGGAAAATGACCTCCAGATTTCAGAGGCAAATAGTAATAACCATATATTGCCCCAGATCTTGCAGGTTAGCTGGGGTTTGGTCGAGCACTCTTGCTTCCAGCTGCAGCAGATGGGATGGCTCTGTTCCACGTATCTCCATCCTTCTTGAATGATGATAACCATGGGCTGCACCTCTCCTGGCAGTGGCAGATGCATGGAAAGACAGGTAGAAAAGCACAGGTCTCTTCAAGAGGAGGCTTGAATTTGCACAATCTCCCTTCTGCCCATGTGTCATAAAGCACAACACGCATTTGGCTCAGCTGTTACCCAAAGCTGTGAGTATCTGCTGCATTCATTCACAAGATCCCAGCTGTTCCAACAGAGCTCATATGGACTATCCAGTGAAGCTCACTAAAATGGCCAGAAAACAACATTTAGAAGATATCATCTTTACTCGGTGTCCAAATTCTTATTTTGTGGTCAGACTGTGCACATTTCAACTGTCACTTCATTTTATTTTCTTCATCGATGTCAGAAATGTAAAGAATGTCCAAAGACCTGAAACTTTCTGCCCAATCAGTGGTCCCTCCAGCAGTATGCTCATCAAAACAATATAAGTAATAAAGAATCTTCTCAGGGCTGTAGTTGGTATGAATTTGAATTTGAATGAATTCAAATTCAAAGTTTTGTGATTTGGACATCAAACACCTTGTAATGTGGTTCAGCAATATGAGTTTGTCTTTTTAGAAAGGATTTCCAACAAATCAAGTATTTGTAGTCAGAAAAGTGGCCTATTTTCAAAGATTCAATTTCTATACTAGTTATTGGTATTAAAACGATGTCTCATACAACCCATATGCTACAAATGTAAATATAAATGAAACCTCATGAAATTTATCATGGCTCATTGAACTACAAGTAAATGGACTTTCTTCTTTTGGTATTTTAACAAAGTCATTATCAGTCATTCTCTTAAAATACCTTCTCTATTTTAATTCAAAGGTGATCATTCACCTCTGCTTTTCATCTGTAGCTTTTTCAGTTCACAAGATCCCTGGTAGATGTAATTGATCCTCTTCCATGGTCCAGTGTACTCATCTCCAAACCACTCTGGGCTTTGGTCACTAATGTCTCAGCTATGATCCTCCTTGCTCTAGAAATTGTCTGTGTTTCATAGCAGTCACCTCATCCATCATGTTATCTACCCTGCTCCCTATCACAATAAGATCTTATGGCATCTCAATGTGGACATTCTCTGGAACATTCCTTTGGTCCATCGTATTTATGACACACTGATCTGTTGAACAAAAGTGAATACCCTGGATGTATTTCCTATGCTCCATTGTAACCTTAATTGGCAGTTGTTGCAACCAATGGCTGATTGAGCTTGGTAACCAAGGATTCAGTTTGCTCAAGGGTAAGGACTTGAGTCAATAGAGCAGTCTTAATGCTTAGACTTGTCAAGGTGCTAGATGAGTGAGAAGGGACTCCAAAATGGGAAGTGGATGAGGAAAATGATGGGACTCGGTGACAACACTGGAATCAACAGCACCAAACAGGAGCTACTGTTTGTCATACTTGCTCCCTATACATTTCTATAATATAGAAGCTACATTGTAAGATCTGTGACCATCTAGCACTGTGACCATCTAGCATTTTGGAGAAGCTGTACCTGGGTAGAGAAAAGTTTGTATGAGAGACAAGGAGGTACCCATAAAGCAACCCTCCCTGACTCCATTATTTCCTTTTAAGCCTCACACCCATCCTCCTAAGTTTTGGCTTCTAACTATATGAAGCAGCTCCCCTTTTTTAGAGCATTGTCTTCCAATTTTTGGTGCTATCTTGCCAGAAATGTTGTATCTTCCAGTGGGCTAACAGCTGATAACTGCCTACTTGATATGGGGTGTATAGAAGGCTAGGTCACTTGCACCCAGGTGGGCACTGCTGTGTGAGGGTGATGTGGGCTCCAAAGCCTCTTCCTGTGATTAGGCCCTAAATTTTGCTTGGCTCTCTGCTGCCCCCCTCACTCTCTGCTAGGTTTTGTCTCCAAGGAACTCCAAAATACGGTATTATTATGAGTTTTCTTAACAAACATCTAGTCTTGATAGTACACTGAAGCTACGTTATAAGATCTTTTTATTGTGAAAGAATTTTGCTTACAGAAAAGTTGCAAATGTAGTGAAGTTTCATATAAGCTCTACCCAAATTCCTGTTAGCACATTACAAGAGCAGAGCACACTTGTCAAATCTAAGGAATTAACTTCTGTATAATCCTTGTAGTTAGACTCCATGTGTTATTTGGATTCCACCTTTTTAAAAAAGTGACCATCATCTTTCAGTTCCTGGATTCCTCCTGGGATACTCCACATTTAGTCGTGTTGTCTCCTTAGGCTTTTCCTGGTTCTCAGTATCCTTTACAATTTTGTAGAGTGCCGTCAGATGCTTTGGCCCTCAGGTTAGACTTTCTACTGTTGTTTCACAGTTAAAGTGTGGATACAGTTCTGGGGGAGATTACAGAACTAGGATGGGCTCCTCATACATCATCTCAGGGCATATGTCAGAGGATTTGTCAGTGGGGATACTAATCTTGATCACTACCAGGTCTCTTCACTGTAATATTGGTATTTTCCCTTTTTCTTATTGTATTCTTTGGAAGCTGGTGATTAAATCTAGACTAGACTCAGTGGGATGAAATTTAAATTGTAGCCCCTGGGAACGCATATGCGCATATTATTTGGAGTTCTTCTTTAAGCAAGATCCCTTCTCTCACATTAATTTGAATTTTGATTCAGCCGTTCTTTGAGTTATAAGAAAATACACCCAAGACTTGTAAAGTTGACCAGAATTAACCAGTGTTGGCCATTGAGAGCTCATTTAGGTTGACTTCTGTGTCCTTCTGAGGTGACTCATGTTTTCTTTAGCAATTCCTTGCTTGCTAGCAATACCAGAAGTGCCAGGTTTATATTTCTTACCTTGGCACTAGACTCACACATTTCTCCAAGGAGCCATAAGAGTCACTTTTAAATGTGTTTAAGAAAATGAAATGTACCAAGCAAGAGTTTCTATTTCACAGAGTAAGTTTATTTTGGAGCAAGTTTTGGGGAAAATATTTAGCAGCAAAGGACACTGCCATATTCTGGCATATGCCTTATTTTCTCTTGCTTTTCTTACATGTAGTGGTGACTGCTCTTTCATATGCATATTGTTCAAGAGTGAATAGAGCTCCTGAATGTGTATTACAATTAATCTTGTTTCCTTAAAGTTAGGTTGTAGTTATTTCTTGTTCAGTAGTGACAGCAGCTCAAAAGTTTAAATGAGGAGGGTGTAAAATGTCCTTCTGGATCATCCAATAGGAAGCCACTCACCACCTGGCTCTCAAAGAGCTGAACAGCAGATAAGGGATGGGTTGGTGGTGACTGGCTCCTTCGTGGTCCGCCATGACCGTTACTTGATTCTCAGAGTGGTTAGGGAAGCACCTAGGCACCTAATGCCAGGTGCACAGAAAAGAGAACAAAAGAAGATAGCATACTCCTTCCCATTCAGTGCATTTATTTATGGGCTTTGTGACCTGTAATAATAATTTGATTGCATGTTTAGACAATGGCTTACTGAAAAACCTGGCATGAAAAGATAATCATACCAGCAGCTTTCAGTTTTATAAAGTGCATAATATAAAAATTAAATTAATAAACATTCAAGATAAAAAGTTTTTCAATAAAACAACTTCACCATTCATTTAAGACTCTTGCCTATTCTTTGCCCTCTGTACAGGAATTATTTCATTGTCACACTGACGTATTTTCCTGAATATATTATGTAAATAAGAAAACTGATAATTTGTTAAGAAGCTTTAGAGTGTTGAGCATTTTTGAATATAGCCACTTGGAATTTTCAAATACTTGCAGTGGTAATCATTGCATGTGATGATTTATTTCAGAAATAGGGGCTATTTATCTGGAAATGGACTCATCTTCAGCATGTCTCACTATTTAATTAATTTCCTGAAGATGAAACTTTATGGCATTATCATTATGGATGCAGAGAAAATGCTTCTATTAAATTAAAAGAAGTCAAAATGCAAAGCTTAATTAGCAGAATATATTTACCAGTAAGAAATAATTAAATACCCATTAATCAATTAAAATAAGTATAGCCATATTCTGCTCTTTTTATAGTTGTAGTCATTCTCTACATTCCATTAAAATGTCTTCTCTTTGTTTTATTTACCATATCCCTGGTTTTGCCTCCCCGTCTACTTATTCCTGCTGTCATTTTTGGGCTTCTCTTTTTTTCTGACCACTGCATACTGGTGTGTCCTAAGGTTCTGGGTTCAGCTTTCCCCTCAATCCACACTTTCCCTGTAAGAATAAACCATTTCATAGCTTTAATCATCACCTACATCTCTCTGCACTGACCAGTCCTCACTGAGGGTAGATTCTCCAACACCCTGGTGTATCTGTAACTTCTCACCTGGATCATGGTAGAAATTGCAAACTTCTTCCTCCTGTGTGTCCCTGGATCCTTACAATCATCCTCACCTCATCAAATGAGTTCAACATTACCTTCTTCCTTTGGTCGAATTTTAGAAATTATTCATGATTTTTGCTTTCTGTCACTCCCTACATCCAATCAATTAGTCTTGCTCCAAAAATTTCTATAGTGAAATAGTTAAGAAGAATTGTCCACCTCACTAAATATGTGGTGCTTTTTAAATGATTCTTTAACGTAGCTTTTAACATGTTTTTAGGTTAATTCATACTGTAGCGTGCATTGGTAGTCAGTTCATTTTTTATGCTGAATAGAATATTCTTGCATAAACAAACCACATTTCTTTGTCCATTTGCTGATGGGCATTTAGACTCTTTCTACTTTTTGGCTATTAATAATGCTTTGATAAGCATGTGTATAAAATTTTTGTGGCAATAAATTTTCTTTTTACTAAGACAGATTCCTAAAGTAGTATTTCTGAGCTGTGTAATAAATATGAATTTAACTTGATAAGAAATTACCAAACTGTTCTCCAAAGTGGCTGTTCTGCTTTACATCTTCATCAGTAATATATAAAATTTGCCATTTCCCTACATCCTCGCCCTCACTTGTTATTCTGCCTGATCTTGCATAATAAATTCGAGTCAGTGAATTCTCCCAGAAACCGTCAAGTCACATATCAACTGCAAGTGAATGTCCTGTGATACTGATTCTACTGAATTAAAGGGGAATAAGCCATGATAATGAAGGGGTAAAAGGAAATTATAAACAGCCCCCTTGAAAGCAAGGAAAACCATTTCACAGCATAGCAGAACTAAATCTTTCTGGACCAATGATATTTGCCAGTGAAATTCAGTGAAAATAAAACTGCTTCGCTGATAAAACCACATGAAAGGTTAGATTGTATAATAATCAAATATTCCCTCATGACACATACATCATGGCTGGGTATGGGACCATGACTGCACAGAGTGTAAGATTAAATACAGGAATCCAGTAATACAAAATAATTCCAAAAATTAACACCAGTGACCTTAGAAAAAATACTGTCCCTGAAGAGGCTCTATTAACTTCTAGAGAGTAGAATACTTGTTCAAAGCAGACAAAAAATGTTGAAATGAATTATCTGATACTCATTCATTAACTGTAGAGTAAGGTAAGATTTCAAAATTGTTCTTCAAAAACTAAAATCAATTCATAACAAAAGTTATGCGTCTGTCTTGGGAATGTAACATAAGTAAGATTCCCTGACCTCCTGTCACTGTGTGATTTTTATCTCGATTAATTGCCTAAGCAGATAGCCACTAGTTGCCAGGAAATCAACAAATGAGTGTGCACTATATTTTAAGTTAATCATTAGTTTATGTTTGAATTTGATGTCAATTTTCATCCTGTAAGATTTAATAGGATCCTAGTTCATCTTTACTTTAATGTTTGAACCTATCATATCTGGAATCTAAAATATCTGACTGAAGTATAAACCCACTGGGTGGTAAACCCTGCTAGGGAATTTGCAAGTTACTATTTTTAAATGATAATAAAAGCAAATTTTTTTATAGTCACCCAATAGCCACAGTATGCACAAATTTACCTTAATAGATAAGATGTTAAGTTTCTTCTTGTGAAATAACAGCATAAATAACTTGAAAAGCCATTTATTGTCCCTTCAGAATTTTAACAAATTCAGAAGTATGACATGTGAATATAGGGCAATGAATCATTTTTGGCAAAAGGTAATTAAAGAGATTAATAATATCTCCTTTCACTTTGATGTTGAAAGGGAAATGAGTTCCATATCTTCTTTCTATCATATTATCTATGTCTTTCCCCACTGTGCTTTATTACCCTTATTACATGCAATAAATGTGTATTTTAAGATATAAATGCAACACTTTTGAAAGCTTACCATACTGTAAAAAGCAAATATTTTCATTGATGGTATGCTGATAGAGTTTCTGTTAATAAATTTTTTTATTACCCTTATTACATGCAATAAATGTGTATTTTAAGATATAAATGCAACACTTTTGAAAGCTTACCATACTGTAAAAAGCAAATATTTTCATTGATGGTATGCTGATAGAATTTCTGTTAATAAATTCAATTAACAATATCAGTTTTTGTTTGTTTCTTTTTTTCTTTAGACAGCATCTCACTAGGCAGTTCAGGCTATTCTTGAACTTACTGTGCAGCTCAGGGTGACCTCAAACTCACAATGATCTTCCTATCCCAGCCTCCCAAGTGCTACGATTATAGGGATGCACCATCAACCCTGGCAACAGTATCATTTAGCATGAGTTCACAAAACCCTAAAGAATGCTGCTACAATTGCAATTATTCAATGAAGGTTTAAAATAAACAGTTTCCAATTCAACTAAATACCAATGTGACATTTCCAACAACCCAAATATCTCTTAAATAACTCCTGTTCATCTTTAATGAGCACTTACTATATCCCTAGGCTTTGTAGCGTGTCCAACCAGTGGCCCATGAGCCACTTGCCTTCTCTTTTTTTATGCTATAATAATAATAATAACAAATATAAAAATATATAAAAGGCTTTGTTATTTGTATACCTTAACTACATTTTATATGTGATCCAGTACAATTCCTCTTCACTCAGTGGCCCAGGCAAGCCAAAAGTTTTATCATTCGTGCTTACATTGTCTAGTGTAATGCTTCCTATCACTCTATTACTAAATAATCCACTAAATTTTAAAGATTAAATGGTAAGGACTTATCATATTTAAATACTTGTCTAAGATCCCTTGGTCCCAGAGTGCAGGATCTGGGATTGGAGTCTTGGCATGTATGATTGTATGGGTTAGTGGCATAACTCTTAGCTGTCTTATTTTGCCTTCTTCTCAAGTCACTGTTGCATGTGCATCTATAGACACCAAAGCCACTTTAGTATTTGGTGACCGCAGGCAAGCCAAGCACACCTGGACATGACTCTTCTAGAATATTTATGTATGTCGGGCATGTTACTGGGAGAGCACCCAAAAGTAGGAGGAGAATAGTTAAAGTTGGAAAAGTAAACAGAGGTGCAGAGTAAATCATTACAATTCAACTAGTAATACTGGTGCGAAGGAAAGCACATTTTCAGACAGGGCTGGTGTCTTACCCTGCACTTCAGGCTGTAGATCCCCCCTCTTTCTGGTCTTGGAGGTCCCGTACGTATCACAGCAAGGATTAAGCTGAAGCTACGACCGTGTAGCCTCTCAACTCCAGACCTTGCTCTCTGAGATCCCATCTATGTTTTAAAAATTCATATCAGAAGAAAAAGTAGTAGATGTTGCAAAAACAAAAACAAAAACAAATGATGACTAAAATCCAGAAATTCACACAAACCAGGTCTTCATCCCCTCCAGTCGCCTGACTGAACACACATTCTGGAATTCATCCTACACATTTCATGTAACCTGCTTTGTGTAAGCCCACACATGAACACTGAATATTGTCCAAGAAGTGTATGACGGAAAACAAGCAGAGAGTGACTGATAAGTACTCGTACATCAAAGTGACAGCCTGCGTCCAAAGTCAATCTGCGAAGTGAAAAATAGATGTTACTCCTGGTAGATGCTACAAGTGTGTGGGCTGACAATGGATGCGTGGGCTCACCCATGGAAGCACATTGGAAGAGCAGTTAAAGGAGGCTGAGGAGAGGTTCAAATCTCCACACTCCTTTCTGGTTTGCCAGCATCTGTCTAGAGCTTGTGGTGGACACATTCAATGAAGATAAAACAAGGCTCAATGAATACCAAGTATCTACAATATAGATTTTTAGCAATGTATTAGCTAGGGTACTTCTACGTGGCATTTGCATGTTGAGTTGATTTGTTTGAAGTTTAGATTTTTTATGGTACATGGACAGAAGGTGGACAGTAGAGTCCATCTTTTGCCGTAAATATGAACAGTATCTCAGCACAACCATGAACTGAGGCCAGGACTGTCACATGCTTTTTCTCAGCAAACACCCCAAAAATCCATGAGACTCTACTTGAGGGAGGGGAACCTCAAAATATGTCAGAGATATCATTTCTAGAGACTCTTCACTGTTAGCCTCATAATCTCAGTTATAAAATGATTAGGGAAATTATATTTCATCATTTGCTTCAAAGTTTTATTATCCTGGAAAAACTTTTGTAATAAAGACAATTTGTTAAGTGCCAGGGAAAAATATTAAAATCTGTAGCTTTCAAGGAAAAATGATGAAAGTCAGCACTCAAAGCAGTTACTCAAAGTTCTCTGGTTATTGTTATCCAATGCACAAAAGCAATTAGGCCAAAAAAATATTTGAGCAGCTTTCAGAGCATGACACAATTAAAGTCCCTAATTTGCATCTGAATATTGTTCACAGAGTTCTAATGTTTGTAACAAAATATCCCTTGGAAGACGGATGGATGGATGGATATTGGGATGCCAATATATACAGTGGGTATATAGGTATATAGATATGACATCCATCAATTGTAAGACATGTCTAAGAATAGAAACCACCAATTTATTATTTTAGATTTAATATGTTACTGGAGAATGTGCATTGGGGAGGTCCATTTAAAGCAAGTCCTTTATAAAGCAATGCCAATAGGTACTTGCATGCTTTCCTTAGCAATGTGCAGTGTAAGGATGGTGATGAAAGAGGAGCTTTCTGATACATTTCCTAAATTTTATCACTGATCCTTAAATGATGGTCCTGCTTCTGATATGGGATTTGTGGATTTCTTCTTTTGTAAACCATTTTCCCCCGTTGAAACAAAGCTGTCACATTTTTAATTCAATGCTAGAGCAGGTAACAATTTAAATGACAGTGTTAATAGAATATTACCATTGATACAAAAATAAATAGAAGATGAAAGTGTGAAGAGTGCATTCATCCCTTTAGTCTGTCTCTGGGAAATGGAATTGGTCCTGTAAGCATCTCTGGGTGTTAACTTTGCCTTCAGACAACTCATACGCTTTTTCCTAGGAAAAGTTTAGTCTCTTAAACATGCAAGTGCGTGCACACATGTATTTGCTAAGAAGTCACTTTGTGTTCTATATCACCAAGACAAATACCAGTCTGACTGTCAGGAAGTATGAGGCTTGAAAGAAGATTCATTTTGTTCAGCTACCCTCAATCATTTTCCTAACATCTTAGTTTAAATTTGCAACTGCCTTTGAGGGAGGTGAGCACACTGAAACAGGAAGTACGAGAGTCCTGCTTTTGGCTTACTTCCTGAGAAACTATGTCCTATGACAATGCTGATCTTTTTTTACCTAATCATTTTGTCCACTGTACAACTTAAAATATTTTATGAAAGTGTTCAAACTTTTCCCTACTCTAAACCTTATGCTTTATTATATACATTCAGTCTTGTTGGTTTTTGTAGGCTAACCACTAGACTATGAGGTCTAAATGAACTTACTCAACTATTTCAACGTGATTCTGGCCCCAAATATTTCATAGTGTATCAAGTTACACAAGGCAGTTGAAATCACTTTCCACATAAAATAGACCATTGTATTCAAGATCTGAACTGAGATGCGAGAAATGAAAGAATTCCTTTTATTTTATTCAGACATTTAAAAAAATTCAATTCCCTCTGCCCAAACATCAGAACTCAGGAGCACAAGCACACATCCTACTTTCCCGGCTCTCTATTTTTCCTCTTCATTATTATTCTTTCACTTCTCTTCCTCCTGGGTTTGCAGGGTTGAATAGCAGAGCAGGGAGCACCATAAGGGTTACTCAGTAACTCCTAGTACCACCCCGGCTCCATATGGATATTTTTCTCTCAAAATGGGTAAATGTATACCTGTTCATGTGTTTTGGCAATTCCTCTTTTTCAAAGTTATTTTTAGAATAATGAACACATCATGGTTTATTTTCAAATCTGATATGCATATATCAGATATGTATTTCATATATATTTCATATATATATTTCTTATCTCTTTTCATACCACATTATAAATCATAAAAATTTGAGGTGACTGCTTTTATAAAAAGTATAGGACAAACATTTATTGTTGAAAAATAATCTGGTTTCCTCAACTGAAACTGAAATAAATACAAGATAAGACATAGCTGAGAATAAAAAGAGTAAATATGAACAAAATTTTATATTTGTATACAAACTGCACAGATTTTTAAAAATAAGCAAATGAGTAAACCTTCTTAACTAACAAGAAATCCTCTAACCTCTTAGGAAGTGTTTTAAATGCACTTCTTATTTTAAGAACAAAATAAGCCATTTCATCTTTTTCTCCTAATTTCAAAATGCCCCTGGTTTCATTAGTTCTGTTTCTGGCATTCTATTTTGGGAGCCGTGATGAGAGCTAGTTCACATCTCTAAGAAGTGATAGTGCAGAAATAACGGGATCTCTGCACCCCAGATAATTTAAAATGGAAATCCAGTGGCAGTTCTGGGAGTGATAAAGTGGAACCATATGCGCAGACATACTCTCTTGAGCCCTAGCAAACTTTCCAGTCTTGAAAAGCACTGAAAGTAGAAATTTCTCTGGGAAAGCTATGATCTAGTTTGATTCTCTCTAATTTTATTCAGGGACACATACAGGAAACCATGAAACACTAAGGATCTCCTAGATTCTGAGAGCCCCTCCACAGTTCTGTTGGCTTTACATAGACTACTTCGCCTACCTCATGACTAATGTTTGACTTAATTTTAAACACATCTCCACAGCGAGACAACATAAGGGTGAACTTCTCTAATGGCTTCTGAGGGCTTCATTACCCTGATGACTGTTCCAGGATTCCTGTCAGCAGCAATTATGAATGTCACAGTTGACATCACTGCAGAAGACAGGGAGTGACCTGAGACCCTCAGCACAGTTGCTGTTCTGAGGAATCAGGAGTTCAGGTCACAGCTCAGCTCCTGTCAGGTTTTCAGGGTTAAGTAACCAGAGATTTCAGGCAGAAATGAAGCTCAAGACAGAGGAAAAAGCAGTGTTTTAAAGTCATCCTTATGGGTGGGTTTTTTCCTTGGAATCCTGGATTATCATTGTAGGACTCTTCTCTGGGACCCACTTCCCTGAGCTAGCACCCCTCCTCTCCCCTCCGAGTGCCCCAACACACTCATCCTTTGTGTCAGCCTGGATGTCTGAACCCTACTCCATGCCATTCCTTCTTGCAACATTCCAGATTCCTACACGCCACCTGCACTGTAAACCCTAACCTAATATACCAAACATCCGTACTTCTTCCCATAAGTATATTGTAAATTGTCAACTTGCCAATATTCCCTGAAAGCGGAGTTCTATCATCTCTTCACTTTATCCCCAGTATATAGCACAATATTTGGTAATTGCTGCTCGACAGACATAATGTTGGATAAATGAACCAATTGTCAGACTTTGTAACATTAGCGAAAATCTCCGAGAGTCTGTGCCAATGAGAAACCAACACATTTCTCCAGCTCTCCAGTGAGGATGATCTGTTCTGGCTTTGTGGGCTTTGGAGTAAAAGAAAAGATTTAAGATACAGCTTTGAGTATTACTTGATGACTCAATATATGCAAAGGGGAAGAAGGGAATGCAAAACAGATGTGGTATCACTTTGAGCTTTGAATGTGGAGGGATTAAAAATAACAGAGCCACAGCAAAAGCCAAAGAGCACCAAAGATTCTCTTGTGGAAGATTTGGGTGAAGAGTTCTCTGCTACATCTCTTTCCTTTATTTGACTAGCTACCTTCCTCAAAGGACCTAGCAGCATTTATTTCAAGTTTTTCTATCAGCCTACTCCAAGACAAAATGGAAAGCTTACTTAGTGTTAACTTGGCTCAAAATTAAGCCCAAATCAAATAAAATAGTTATCCTTTTGGAAAATTTAATTTCCGAAGGAACACTGCTGGGCAAGATTGCTGTTACTCCAAAGTGGATTCCCCTCTCGTGGTTCTTGTGCTTGGCTTTCAGTTATTTGCTCCAGGAACCTTGACTAGTGGAGAGTCATTACTGATGTCATATATTTCACAGAACCCCAAGTAAGTCTTAAGATGATTTATAGCTGATCCTTCTTGATGTTTCGGTTTTTCCTTCCTATAAGAACACAGACATAATGTACATTGCTACTCATGCAGTAACAGCACAAAAATAGAAATAGACCAAAATACTGTAGGTATAGATGGGAAGAAATTTGGAAATTCCTAATTAGTGTAATGATTCAGATTGGAATTGAAATCATTTTTAGATTAATACATATCATTAATACGTATTAGATTAATATGTATCATTAATAATTATACTTAAGAAAAAATACCTGTCTTTCAAAAGAGATATTTTCTGGTGTTAAGTGTTAAAATAATCAGTAACGGAAGCCCAACAATAACCATGTCTGATTGAACAACTCATCAGGGAAGGTGACAGAAGGGCAGTGACCAAGGGGGCCTAGAAGGGAGGGAAATCGGGATTCTTAACCATGGGGTTGATGGAGAGCTCATCACCTTAGACTAAAGCTTCCTCCACACCCTTGATATTCTCCTCCCATATATGTACAAAGGTACAAATGTATGGAGCTGAATGTAGAAAAAGTTCATGAACAAGGGAGTTTAATTCTGAGTAACTAAAAACAAATTATAAAAGAATAAATGTAGCCAGAGGGTTTTGTGATTGTGATTTCACTTCTCAGTAAGGAATTCACCTAGAATGTCTGTTTTTGTTTTTGTTTTTGTATTTCCCCTTAAGGGATCATGAATGATTAAAAGGTTGGTAATACAAAAATATCAATTATAAAACACAGAAAGGAGAGCTGTTAGCTAATCATTACATTGTAATCAGTGACATGAAATATAAGTTCTTTATTTTGCTTTCATTAACTTCACATCATGAGATGTTTCTTTGAATGGGCCGCAAATTGTGTTTCGATTTATGTATAAATTTAAGGCTAACTTCTTTAAGGTTGTCTCCTAATTTACAAGAGAGAGTTTCATATGAAAATTGTCTAATGAAAAATACAAATCCCAAACAAATGTGTTGATGATGTTTTAGTTTTGATCCAGGTAGTTTTGCCACCTGCTAAGCAGTTTGCATGTTCTTTCAATAGATTCAATTCCTAAAGAGAAGTTATTTACTTTTAGCATCATCTTTAACTTCTAAAAAGTTATGAGTTATAAATAAAATATGATTGTAAACAACATAATCTCCTAGGTCTCAGGCATATCTAATTATAAAACTGCAAAAAAAGAGAGAGAGAGAGAGAGAGAGAAGGAAAAAAACTAGCTTAGGACTGTTTAATATGCATTTTAAATCAGAGACTGCACTATTTGGAGACAAAGTTGAGCACAACAAAGAAATCTAAGCTATAATAGTGATTTCTTTTCGGTAGCTGGCTCCGTTTACCAACTTCCTTCCACATATGTAAAAGCAAAGCTTATGGGCAAATAAGCAAATCTCTCAGTAAACTTTAGTTCAGTATTACAACATCGTATTTAATTTTACTTTAAGGGCAATTTTTGTTTTCCCTCCTGGGAAAAATTAGCTAGAAACTTGGCCATGTTTTTGTGGCTTGAAGTTTTTCCCTTGTTTTATTCTTTTTCTTTTCTGCTGTGGTGGTGCTTCCAGTCTGGACCTTTCCCATAAGAGCAAATAAGAAACAAGCAAACCAAACAAGCTGGTAAATAAGTATACATTCGAGACTTAAGTAAGAGTAAGTAAGCAGTGGAGTGAACTCTTTATTACAAGAAAAAGTTCCCAGCGAAGTGTGAAGCAGTGGGAGACCTCAGGAAAAACTGTTGAGATAGCCTTCAGTGTGTTCCTGGAAGCAAATATAAGGTCAGCAGAATCAATGATAGGTACAAAAATCTTCAGATACACAGCAAAGTGTACAGTGTTGTCTTTTCTCTGCAGCAGTATTCACGTGAGTATGAAAATGTTAACCACCATTTTGGGAAAGAAAGCCTGTTTTTGAAAGCATTATGAAAGCTTTACAGGAGCTATATTTTGTTGCAGTCAGATGAAATGGGGGAACAAAGAAAGTCTCTGGCATGAGGGAACAAGCAGTGTGTAGTGCTCTCTTACTGTTCAAAATTTCTCTTGCCTCTCGCCCATTTGGGTAGTTAATCTATAGTGACATGCTATTTATTACACTATGTCTGTTTGCTGAAAATTTGAAGTCTTAGGGATATTTTTTATGGACTCTCAGTGGTATTTTGAGTGTAGTACTGTTACAACAGGGAAAATATAAGAAAAGCTTTAACTCACTCTTTACTTTTGAGTGTGAAAGATCAAAAAATGTGCATAGATCAAAGAAAAATTCTGAGTTCTCTCCCACAGGAAGAGGGTGGAGTTTTGATGTGCATTGTCCCAGTTACCGATGGCTTTGGATAAGACATCTTCAAGTGATCGCAAATAGATGACAAACATTTGTGGAGATAACATAAATTGGAGTGGAAACGAATGTGTCAGCTATTATTTTCTGCTTCAAAGAGCATTTGATACCAATGTATCCCAGAAATACCTGTCAGAAAAAAGTCACGAGGGTGGTTCCTAGTGTATCACATCCCACATTCCATTATGAAAACATGTTGGAATCAATTCTCTGCACTTCCATAAAAGTTTTGACATTTCAGCAGTTGTTTTGCAATCACAACCCATGAATAAAATAGACATCTATATGAATTTCAATCCTTGTTCTGGGGATATAGAAAAAAAAGACTTAAACTCTTTTGCATACAGCATAATTTTTTTGTACCAGGGATTGAACTTAGGACCTTGCACATACAATATAGATCATTTCTATGATCCCAAAATTTGTGAGGATTATTCCTCAGCAGCAAGCCAACAATCTGTCCTGCAGTAGGCATGACGTTGCTAATTCGATTAGATGTGATTTGATTTGATTCAATTCAATTCTGATGTTATCACAAGACAGTCTGGGGTTCTATAGTTGAGACTCAGTCACCCACGTGTGGTACCCTCACATCAGACAACAATTCAAGTGTAGGTCTCTGGAATGTCTAACCAACTGCCTACAAATCAGTCTTTCCCTTCTGAGGTTAGATTAGTTCATTACAGTCACTCACACAACTTGGGGAAATACTGTACTTATGTTTGTCAGCTTACTGTAAAGCATTTAAAAAGACACAAATAAGCACCTGTATGAAGAATTATGTAGGACCTGGTCCGGGTGAGTCCAGACACAGAAGCTCTGGCTCTGTAGAGCTGAGCTTCCCTCCACTCCAACATATTCCTATGTTTTGTACACTTCCTCCAAGCTCGTACAGGTTTAGTTATTTAGAAGCTCCTGAAATCCCATTTGGGGGGATTTTATGGAAATTCCATTGTACAGGCGTGATTAAAGCATAGACAACATGATAGAGATATGAATAGAGAAAAAGGATCTGGTCTGAAAGGCCAGTGGGGCGGGGGGGGGGCCAGCAAGACCTGTGTGTCCCCCTTCTTGGCCTCTGTCTGCTGCTATCCTTCCTCCTGGTGTGACACAGGACCTCTTTTAAATGGGGTCTATAGTCTTCTCCTACCAGGCCAGGTAAGTCAGAGACTTTATGGCTAGCTCGGAGACAGACAGGCAGAGAAAGATTAGAGGATAATTTTAGCTCCTGTGACCCAGATTAAGAAAGAGAAATTTCAATTTCTATGGCCTGTTTGGGAGAAAATAAGCAGGTAAAAGGAGAGCAGGAAAAGGTCAGAGAAAAAAGCTTGGCTGTCTGAGTCCTAAATTACCCCAGCATTATTCTGATCGCCTGAGAGTTGTGAAGCCAGGAACTGTGGATACAAACCAACCAATACAAATATCTCCCAATATCACACATGTCTTTCTGGGTCTCCTATTTAAAGAGCCAGTTGCTAGAGGTTTTCCTATTTTTAAAAATTAAATTACTACCAGAAGGAAAGGCTTGAAGGACCACCCTAAGGTGCCTCCCATTGCCTATATCAAAGCAACGTCTGCGGGCTTCCCACATGCCCAAGCCTTGCCATTTCTACACATGCAGTGACAGCCAAAGGTGACCCACATCCTGTCCCCTGGTGGTTGTATATATAATATGTTACATGGAGACTTTCACATATAATTAAAATGATCGACCTTAAAACTGGGAGATTTCCCTGGATTATTTGGTTGGGCTCCATTTAATCCCATGAGATTTTAAAGACACAGAACTCTGTCTCGATGATGTTCATGAGTTGGGACAGAAGAGAAAGACTGAGGCAAAGCAAGATAGGACCTTAACATGCCACTGCTGGTGGGAAGCTCCACAGAAAGCATGAGCAGGAGGAAGGGGACTTCTGCCCTATGGTGCAAGGACCTGATTGTGACCAGTATCCTGCTCGGTTGGTTGTATCCCTGGGCTTGCAGGATGGAGTAGGACCCCAAAAGATACCCTGAGCACCCATAGGAGCTCTAATGACCCTGGGCTTCTGACTTAAAGAACTGTGAGATAATCCATAGTTGTTTAAACCCATTAAGTTTATAGTTATTTGCCATGGAAAGCTAATACAGGCCAGCCTCTATACTACGTTTCTAATAACCCACACACAACACTCATACTCACAACTGAAAGAAGATGTTTATTTGGTTTGTGGTTTCAGGGACTCAGTCCATGGTCACGTGGTTCTAAGGCAGGAACATCTTGAGGGAAGAGCCTGGCAGAGAAAAGATATTTAGTTATGGCTGCTGGGAAACAGCAGGATCAGAGAGCAAAGGAGCCAGGGGCCAGATATATATAGCACCCCACATGACACCTCCATTCCATACCCAGCATGCCCAGAAATATACTTTAGTAGTCTCCTGGATATTTCTTAATTCAATGCAGTTGATAGATCATGATTAATACTCAGCCTCTAGCTAACCAATGCCCAATCTCTTTCCCTAAGGCTTTTCCTTGCCTCTAGAGTTTACTCTGCCCTAAAAACCTATAGGACAATAAGGTCAAGGAACTGAGAATTGGTAGTGTTGTGGCTTGTGTGTTGATATCCCCTTGAAGCCTCAGACAATTATGGAGGGTGCTTCTCAGAGGTGGCAGAATCTAGAGTGTATAATACTGAGATTAGGGATGTGTGATTAGTAACTCAGTTCATTGATTAGTTTGGCATAGTTCTGGCTAGGATTGAGGGTGTGAGTGCTACACCTGCCTTGGGCAGGTAGCCTGCATACATATGAAGGGACAGAAAGAGTTTTGTCTTCTTCCCTTGTTGCTTTTGCAGCCTTCTGCCTCCATGAACTGTTGCCCCTCTGCCATGTTTCACACCCAGCATTGGATCCAGCCAATTATGGACTGAAACCTCTACAAACCATGAGCTAAATAAAACTTTCTCTCTCTTCAACTTTGTGTGTTGAGTATTTTGTCTTAACAACAAGAAAAATAACTGCAACAGATGGAGAATCACAGTAGGTGAATTTGTACCCATATTCCTTAGTGGATTAAACCCAAGATGTGTGGTCCTCATTGGTGCCCAGAATTTCCTAGCAGAGCTAATCTGGTGTCCATGGCAGGATATGTTTACTAATGCCTTCCTTGTTGGCTTCTTTCTCTTCTGTATCTTGCTTCTATGGTCTCTTCTGATGCTTTTTGTTGTCAGTTTCAAATAAACTACTTGCATTCCAACCTGGGTCTTAAGAGTTGCTTCTGGAGTGACTTAAAATGATGCAGCAATATTCTTCCTATCTTATTTCTTTTAGGAAACTATTTCAGATGGTAATTGTAATATTAACAGTAGCAAAAGTTTTCAAGAATGGATCAGGGATCTTTGTAGTAGCAAGAACTTTATCCATCATTTTACTTAATCTTCTCATCCAAAACATAAGGTTGGAACTAGATAATCCCATTATGGGCAAGAAAACTGAGGATACAAGATATAATTTAAGTTCTTCAAGAGTTCACATATGATATAAATGATACCTTTGTGAGTCTGAAATCTGTGCTGTTATAACATGTTCGTTAGCCTCTATCACTGTTCTTTATCTTATAGTATGGTACTGTGGAATCACAGGGATCATTTCACAAAATTTCGTTCAATGCAATATATAAGGCATATATGGAGAAAGCAGACTTTGTCAGAGTTTCATGGGCAATGCTGCAACAGATCTCAGCTCGGGGACCAGGCCTTTCTCACTACTCAGTCCTCAGCCTCCCATTCAGTTCCTGATATATCACCACTGCGTATTTGCTAACTGCACTGATGAATCTCTCATTTCTTCCATGTTCTTTGCTCAGGGACCCTGGTTAGAGCTCTGCCTCTTCATTTTCATCTTAATCTTGTATCTCTGCAGGCTCTCCTTAGGAACAAGTTGAAAAGCTGCTTTGCCAGGCTAGTAACTTATGTTTTCTGGGCAGTCCAGGGTCCCGTGAGGTGTCTCTGAGAAACACCAAGGAAAGCAGAGGGGGAAAAGGAGGCATGGCCATGCCTGGGGCCGCCTACTCTTTCCTATAGAAATTCTCTTCACTGGTTTATCCTCAGAGACTATTCCTCAAAGCTAGTTTAAAGGTACTGGCTGAATATTCATTTGCATTATTTTACTCTTTTATGTGGTCTTTCACAAGAAGCAGTCAGGGATAAATGACAGAATGAGGGAAGATCAAGAAATGAAATTATTGACTCAAGATTGTGCAATGAAAGAGTGATAACACTATCATAATAATAACTTGTCCAATTTCTCCTAGTTTAGAACTCACAGTAAACAACAAAATGTGCTAAAGAGCGGAGTTTCATTTTTAAAGAAATATTGAAAAAAGAATACTACCTACACAGGCTATTTTTAGAAAGCATCCTAAAGATGCTTATCTATTGCCTTGAATAATCTGACTTTCCTGCCTGGTGGACATGTTTCCCTCCTTGAACCAGACATTAGAAATTATTGAAAAAAGGTGAAAGTAAAGTACTATTTTTCAGGATGAGGAAAAGAGAAACTGTCAGAAAGAGATTAGTTTAAATAAGACAGCTTTTGTAAGGCACTAAGTACAAAGCCTGGCAATAGTAAATACTGGTAAATATGAGCCTCAGTTATTTGTGTCACCGTTTGCTGTGGTATGCAGGTAGTTTCAGTAAGGATGGGCAGCCAACACCAGCGTTACCCGGCCTCCCTGGGCATGACTTCTAAGCCCCAAGGAGCAGATCATCATGCTCTCTGGGGATCATCTTCCTTGGGAAGTCAGCTCAGTGCTGATTCTCTTTGCAGCTCTGAGAACCTTATCTGACAGATATATTCATCAACTCTGGCTGCCACTGCAAAACACCATAGACTGGATGATTTCAACGACACATGTTTGTTTTTTTACAATTCTGAAGCCTAGAAGTGCCTGATCAGGGAGTCAGCATGACCAGAGTTCCTATGAAGGCTCTTCCTGCCTCAGGGATAACTTGTCTGCTGGCTGTGTCCTTACATGATGGAGAGAGAGGCAGAGAGCAAGCGCTGGTCCCCTTTCTCTTCTTACAGGGATAGTCATTCCATCAGATGAACCCTAATCTAACCCTAATTACCTTCCAGTGGGCCAATCTCAAAAACAGTCCCATCAGAGGTTAGGCCATCAACAGATGAATGTTGAAGTGACAGCATTGTTCAACCCATAGCAGTAGATTTTCAATTTTTTCATTATAAATAAAGTGCAAGATAAAAGATAGATAAGAGGAAGTAGGGAGGTAGTTATTTCTCCTATGGGAAAGGGACCAAGAGAAGGAGGGAGGATGGGCAGAAGTGAGGGAAAGGGGAAGAAAAAAGGAGTTGAGAACATAAATGTTATTTACCACAAGCAAGTACCAAAACACTACAAATAAATAAAATAGATGAAGCCACTGTTAATGACAAAATATAAATAAATGAAAAAGAGCAAAGAAAGAAAGTGGAGACTTCAGAACAGAGACACAGTGATGTGTCTCCTAGGATCTAGGTGATCCTAGGAGGTCAATAGCAGGCTGCCTTCTGTCCTCCGTTGGATCCAGTCACCTAAGGAAAGAGTCACCCTGGTTGCACCTTGCAAGCTCTGGCTCTCAGCTTCTCTATCTGTGTCAGGAGCTGAGATCAGAGGTTCCTAAAATCCTGATGTTTCTAAAGTCCTCTTCCAATAAATATTTCATGTTATTACTAAATCAATTTCTTCGAATAATTGATGTTTTATATGGTAAGGCAAAATTTCAGCAATATAAAAATTCTAAAACCTACTAAAGACCTGAAAAATATACTCAGGACCAGGTTTGATTATGCTATTTATTATAAATCATAAAAGGTACATTCTGTAAGGCATTCCTTACAGCTCTTCTGATAATTTTCATTTGGAACTATCTAGTACCTACTAGAATGTCTCGATGCTAATTTCAGAAGATAACAACAATAACAAATTGCATTGAAAGTACTCTTGAAAGGATAATTTAGGCAAATTATTGCATTATTGTTAATACCCATGCTGATTTTGTTTCCTTAAAAAATAAAATTATTAAAAATTATTTTATTAGTTATCAATTGCCTAAGAATTAAAGAAAGGTTCCAAGAACAGCGTACACAGAACATTAAACTGGAGCAAGAGTCCCTCTGACCTTCTTTTACTTCTGAGCTATTCTACTAGGGTGGAATAGACGCGTGTTTGGCCAAGTCACTGTCTTGAATATCAGTCATAGCTCTTTCACAAGCTTAGCCATGTTCATTTAGGACTAAAAATTAGCAATTGTTAGGTTAAGACTTTGCATGTGACCTTGAGAGAAAAAAATTCAGTGAAAAGCAAGGGAATTGGTTGTGTAATTAACAGCTTCACGGCTCTTATTTTCTGTAACAATACTCCTCAGATACCCTGGCATTAAGTTGCCAAATTAACGAAGGAGGATGGCAAATGCTTCTTTCCAGTTTTGCTCCATATAATTTTCAACTGCTAAAGTCTTCTAAAAGTGTCTACCCAAGCATGGCTTGTGGGGGAAAAAAGTGAAACGCTAAATAAAAAAACACATTATGCAGCAGAACTCATTTGAATGATTTATTTTAAAACATTACTGAAGAAAAGAAAGAAAAACTCTGTAGTACGCAGAATCTGTCTCTGAAATCCTTTGGGGAGATACAAATTTATTTTGTTCACATAATCTGGGCAATAAAATTATGGCATAATCATAGAAACATTTTGTAAAATAATGCCTGGGATGTGAGTAATGCAAATCACGAGGCAATTTCTAGATATCGGTATTATTTGCATATTTAGGCCAGGCTACCTCTGAAACTGTTTTACAGGGAGACTACAAGGTGTGCACCAAGAAAATATTAATACCGAGCGTTAACGATGCCTTTTCTTTTATCTCATGCTGACAGATGCCCATTTCCGCCCATTACTCTTGCCCTCTTTCCTAGCGGTCACATGGAATGACCGCCAGGGGAAGCCACCGTCAGGAGATGACGCACAAGCTTTGCTCCTGTCCTGGCCAGGGTGACTAGACATCGTGATGCCATTCATACAAAGAGAAACATCACAGAAGTAACGACGCACGCATTAAAATTCGAAATATTCTCTTGGGAGTGATGGTGAAGAATGCAAAACACTGTTTGTAGAGACTTAGCAATCCCTCTCTTAGGGAACATGTTACCAAGAAGCGGGGGAGGGGGGACAGCGACGTGGCTCAGCTGCACAGCGCCTGCCTGGTAAGCACGAGGTCTTGAGGAGTTCAGTTCCAGGTATGAAAAAGCAAAACAAAACAAAACGAAGACAAAGAAGTGGAGGGTAGGAAGAGTTCAAAGTAATATCAAGGGAAGTTTAGTTGTCAGTGTTGTTACAGGCAGAATAGGTTTTCTAAGGTTTAAGACAATATATTGGTTTCCTAAGTGGTGTAATACATTGCCACACTTAGTAACCTAACCAACAGAAATTAATTATATAGTTCTAGAAAGCAGAAGTCTGTAATGAGTCATACTAAGAGCTAGAATTGTGTTCCTTCTGGAAGGAAGGGAAAATTGCCCAGGGTAGAACCATGAAAAGTCATAGTTCTAGAATCTACCTACATTTCTTAGTTCAGGGTTCGTTCTTTCATGTTCAAACTAGCAAACACTCCAGTTTGACTCTCAGTTCTTTGATTGGCTGCATCTCCTCCTTTCTCTTCCCTTCCCCTCTAAGGACCCCTGTGCTTACATTGTATCCATCTGAATGATCCAGGATAATCTTTCCCATTTTGAGATCCTTCATTTAACTATATTTTCAGTCTTTTTTGCTATGTAAGGTAACATAATTCTTTGGTTCTGGGATCAGAGCGTAGTTATTAAGAGGGTCGTTATGATGGCAACCATAGACCATTGTATAAGGCATCAACTATAAGGAAAAAAAATGAAATGACCAAATAGTGCTTTCTTGATTCCTTCTTTTCAACCAGGAAGCATTCCTTTAGGCTATATATATATATATATATATACACACACACAAACACACACACACACACACACACACACATTTTTATAAATACCTTACCAATAAATTTTCCTACGGTAACATTTACACTAGTGAAATAAGTAGATTTTACCAAATACATAATTTGATGAATTTGGTCAATGCATATGTATGATTAATCACCATACCAATCAAGAAAGAGAATTTATCAGTCTAAAAGCAAATGCTGAAGATTTCATACTTTCCAATGTTTTTTCATTCTTGAAACTTTAAAAAAAATGAATTTTAATTGATCTGTCACCGTAGACTACAAGACATACACACATATAAATCAACATAAACACATAAATCCATGTGTTAGTGAACATACATATATTTTGGGTGCTTTGCATCTTCTTGCTTTTCGAGGCCAACTGAATTGCTTTACTTAGTTCTCTTCCTCCTTGTTCAAGCTGACAAATGTGTCCTCTGTCCTGAAATTCAACCACATCTTGTCTCACTTTGACTCTCCAGTAGAGGCAACCATATGCATTTCTATAAATACACTTAGAAATTTTCAAAGGATAGGGACCCTGACCTTCAGACACTGGCTTAGACCTCTGACCTCCAACATTTTGACAAATCATCTTCATTAATTTTTTTCATACAGTGAGACCTTCATATCCACTTCTTAGTAAAACATTTTAGTGTGTATTTGAGATCCCTGAATAGAAATATTGCTAGTATTAGAACTTCTTCTTCATTGTGTTTCTGAGTATCTAGTTTTATGTACCAGTATTAGTGGTATTAATTACAAGTTCTTACTTTTTGGAAAATGTTACTAATGGATATGAATTATAAATGAGGTAACTAGTTTTTAAAATTTTTATTATTTTTCCCTAAGTAAAACAAGTTAACTTTAAAATAATTTAAGACATATATTGGTTAATAAAGCCTATAAACTAAGGATTAGATAACATTAAAATTAGAGCTTGAGCAGAGTTCGTAAATCTAAGTCTGTTGGAAAAAAGGAAACCAAATGGAAGCAGCTCACCTGGAACCTTAGTAAAAGGTAGCAGGAAAAATAAGTACATTGCACTGTGTCATTTTCAAGGGACAACTGGAACAGAAGTTCTGCATTCTGGTGGATATCACAGAACTCTCGCCAATGGCTTGGGTCGGAAAAGTTCACGGAATAGGTTTTAGAGATAATAAGAGAAAAACATTCCCAGGTAAGCTGCAAGAAAGGACATCACAGCAGTGTTTTTGTCATTGCTGAGCAAGTCAAGAAAAAAAGCCAGTGCCAAGTTCTCTGTGAACTGACCAAAGAGGCAAAATCGATGCAGATGAATCAAGGTTGAAAGAAGTCCTGGCTGAGAGATGCAGCCAGTCACATCCAGATGCAGACACCCTCAGATGGAAATGGGAGGCTTATTTTAAGAAGCACGACACTGCTGAGGGAAGGATCCATCTGCTGGTTATTACTTATTAGCAGTGCTTATGGCTTCCCACTTAGGCAAAGCAGAAAATTAAACATGGCCATTCAAGTTTCAGTTGTATTCACTCAACAAACTTTGGAGCAAAATGTGAAGGGCTATTTTCTTAAAATTTTAATATATAAAAATTATTTTACAAAGCCCAGAGCAAATAGGGATCCTTAACTATCATTACACAAACTGCTGATCTGTTTTGAGTTAGTTATTCTGGATAAAACCATATGTCTCTGTGTGTGTGTATAAAATTTTTAAAAATCAATTAAAAAATAAGATCATGGTAATCATTTGTTGGTAAAAGAATACAATTTACAGAACGTGGACTTTGGTGCCAGATGGTCTAAGGTCTGAATTTCTGCCGAACTCTGTGTTAATACATAAACACGTTATGCTACTTAACTTTTATAGCTCTAGTTTTCATCATGTGTAAAATGAAGATGATACTTATCTCACTAGTTTTTTTTATGAAGATTAAATCTGGTCATAGATTTGAAGTGTGTTGCATGACTCACACAGAACTAGTTTCCCATGGAGGATTTTTAGTGTTTTTTCCCCACATTTCTGCTCTTCCTCCTTACTGCCATCCTTTGGTAGAAGATAACAGGTGTTGGATTTACAGATTGAATTCAAGAATAAAAAAAGGTCAACAGGCCCAGCAGTGCTGAGGAGCAAGGGATAGAATTTTGATACAGTTCTGTATGACAAACCTCATGTTTTGCTCTATGAAGAGGAAAATCACACCCTATGCAAGAAGCTGATGATCTTAAGCAATTCTTCTGGCTAAGGTAAAAGACAAAGTACCCACTATGTCAAGATGAAGAAGAGTAAAGATGCAGCAATTATGCTCTCTACTTGAACATCTTACCACTTCCACATGGTCCAACCATGCAGCAGATGTTTTGGAGATGCGAACTCTCTGTTGTCTAGGTGCATTAGTCACTTTTATGCTGCTGGTACAAAATACTGCACACTCAAGATGTAGAGGAGGAGAGGCTTAATTGGGCTTATGATTGCAGAGGTTTTAGTCCACTGTTAACTGGCTCCAAAACCCTGTGCATTACGACAGAAGGATGTAATGGAGGAAATCTGCTCACAAAGCAGCCAAAAAGCAAGCAGGAAGAAAGCCAGAAGAATGATAGTATCTTTTAAAAGCATGCCTCCAGTAACCTGCTTCCTCCAAACATGGGTGACCTAACAGCACACTCAACTATGAACTTATCAATGAATTAGTCCATGTGTGAGTATTGTACCCCATGAGTTGGTCACCTAACAAATGCCCTGAACCCCTGAGACTTCTGAGGGAGTACTGTTAATCTGTACCACAACAATAGATGTCATCCCAAAGAGAGCTTAAGAGAATACATTCGTACCTAGGTCTTATGATGCATATGTTCTGTGAGAACCAATCTTTGCATTGCATAAATGTATCCCAGTGTTCAGTTGATATTACTGCTTTCCATGAAAATGGTCGAAAAACATCTTCCCTTCTTTACTTTTTGTATTTTTCATAAACCAAACACATACACACACACACACACACTCACACACACACACACACACCCTGATAGATAGATGTTTGTGTATGTTTACAACTTTGATTTAAAAAAACACAAAACAATGGTACCTAAAAGTAATTAAATGAGCCTGAAATTGTTATAAATATATGTTCACCACTTTAGTCGATATTTGAAAAATACCACCACTTACAAGCAAATATTTTTTAAAGCTTTTGTAAAAATAAAAATCTTTGTATAAATTTTAGTTATTGCTTCTTTTTGTTAAAGGACTAAAGAAAGTTTTATTGTGATAATTTGATGTGTGTTTATCGAAGACATGCTATCATGCTTGCATTATGATTTAGTAGAATTTTAGTGTTTAGTTCTTCAATATGTTTAAAAATAATCCTTTGGGCAATAATAATATATGCTGCAGCTGCAAAAGAACAGAGCTATTAGTGTTTGGAGTTACTGGTCATTTAAGACTTTCACACATCAGTGGAAGAATAGATTTCTTAGTACTGAAAAGCACAAGACCATTTGCATATTATAGATTTATGATTAAATTAAAACTTAAAATTTAACTGAAAACTTGCATAATTAAAAGTTTTTGCAAATGTGTAACGTTCGTGTAGTAAGCAAAACTTCTTTTCTGTTGGTCTTTGTAATGACCTTATTCTAGAGCTTTACATGGTATTGAGTTTTCAAATGGCAGTAAGGAACAAGTACCTCAAAAATCAATTTGATTGATTTCCATTCACACAGATGCATTAACTTTTACACTGCTTGATGTTCTTCCTTCCAAGTGGATTATGGTCCAACTGTGGCCCACCTTGCCAGATTTTTTTCCCTCCCACTCCCCACCCACCACATTTCAGACTCTCTCAGGAGTATTCTTGAGCAAACAACCTGAGAATATCGTCTATCAAGTCTATCAAGTTACTTTCTTTAACAGCTTAAGCAGCATTCTATTAACAGGAATTGGATTAATTATAAGTTTAAATACAAATAATAAGATAGTAGGGAAACATTTATGACACAGGAAAAGATAAACTGTAACATTTATTGAATGCAAAATAATTTTATTTATCATTTAAAACGGTAAAGACATCTGCCAATTTAAAATGTATCAGGAATTTGAAGACGAAATACAGCGCAGCGAACAGATTTACATTTTGTAATGTTCCTATTAAGGTTATGTCACCTGTCTCACGCAGAACTCTAATAAGATCAGGAGATTCTAGTCTCAATGTTATAATTGTCCAAGAACTTGACACCTCAGTTCATACTTTTTTTGGCTTCATTCACCCCTGTATCTTGATGGCTTCAGAATTTTCTAGACCAGCCATTTCTACTAAGCAGCAAACGTGATTATTGAATGAATTTCTTTACTGTCTCTTCTAGGTGTTTCCATTGTCACCAATCCATCCACATCTCCATTCAACTTGTCATTTTGCTTAGTTCTCAGGGTGACCCTGATTTCTGTGATCAGTGGCACTAGCAGTCTCCTTTTCAGCTAATCTCAGCTCTTGGAAGTGCCCTGCACTTCTCCTGTTCCACCGCTGTCTGCATTCTCCACATTCTACGTTTGATGGGCAAGACCTACACATTCTAATTCTATACTGATTTCCTCTGTGGTCCTTTTCCATTATACGACACAGCTGCTGGAGTTTGGAACTCCAGTGCATCTTATCTGGATTAGGTTGATTAATTTATAACAGATCTCTCTGCCTACAGTTTGTTTCCCTCACAGTTTCCTCTTAGGGTTCTCCCTGTAATTTTGAAAAATGAAAATCTAGTCATCTTACTGCTTCCTACCCCTTGTTTCAAGCCCTCACTGGCTTTTCTTCAATTTCAGATAAAAAAATTCCCTATTACATTTTGACTAAAATAAAATGGTATGCAGACTTCATTTTTCACATTTACCAAATGCTAGGATTTCATTTGATTAAATACTATGCTGTCTTTCTGAATCATAGATAAAATTCCCATACCTTCTGTTTCTGGTACCAGGAGACCAAGTTTCAAAATGACAGAGCTATACAGTGTTTACATCTCTTAGCTAGAGAAGACAGAACAAATCTGTTATTGAATATCAGATGATTTTATGAAGCTAATTATGTCCGGGGATAAGATGGACCCAGAAAACCTCATCTCAAGGCTGATTCCGGAAGGGCTCCTGAAGGTTGTATATCTTATCTGACCACCAGGTTGGTACATTCCTCTTACTCTCCCCCTTCAGCCATCCACCTCATTGTATCAACTCCAATGTAGCAATATAAGATTAACATTGTAAAAGAAGTGAATGGAAGGCTTGCTGCTTGTCTTTGAAAGCCTTTGCTTCTTGACATTTCAGATATTTTTGACATTTCCTATCGCACATCCAACACTATTAGGTCGGGCGAGGTCCTCTGACCATTCCAACGTGTGTACTCATGCAACTCAAACTGATGTGACTTTCTGCTTATGTAGCATTTGGCAGATTAGAATCAACCATTCAATGTATTAACTTGCACTGAAGAAAATAAAGAGGATTTCAAGCCTTTACAACCTGGCAGAGACAACCCTTCCATTCGTATTATGATAGTCAAAATTATACTAAATATAATATGTTCAGTGTGTTTTTAATGTGGCTCTAGTTTTACATGATAGTCATGAAAACTGGATCAATCCAGTCAGCATTTATAAGGACTAAACCTAAGTTATGTGGCCCTATGGAGGTCAGGTTTTCTTGACATCGTCATTATTGACATGTAGGGATGGGATAGTTCTTTGTTCTTGTTCTGGAGAGACTAGACTGTGAGCTGCAGGGTGCTTAGCAGAATCCCTCACTTCTACCTGCTACATTCCAGTTGCACATTCTTCGTACTTATGACAACCCCAAAATGTCTCCAAGTATTGCCAGGTATACCCTTGGGAACCTCTAGAGGCGCAATTATCTCTGGCCAAGAAATACTAATGTAGACAGAAGACATATTCTTTTTTAAAATAAGTAACTGCATTACTTGGGTTTCCATTGCTGTAAGTAAATATCTGGGGGTGGGTGATTTGTAAAGAAAATAGGTTAATTCAGTCCACAGATTTTGAGGCTAAAGGTCTCAACAACATGGCACCTCGGCTGTTCTAGCAGATCACATCATGGTGGGATCACGGAAGAGGGAGAGATCACATGATGAGGCAGGCAGCCGGAGCATGAGTCAGATGTCAGTGTGCTCTTTGATCATAATTAGCTCTTAAGAAAACAACTACCTCATTCCCCCGACCAACACCAACCCCTTTTGAGATTGCTTTCACTGCCTCTCAAGTCACCACACTGAGGGAACAAGCTTCCAGCACGTTGACCCTTGGGGTGCACTCAGACCGTGCCTTATCCAAACCACAGCGCTGCCATGTTACTGAGCTATTGTTCCATCAGACAGAAGAAACACACATTGATTCTTTTCCCAAAACAAGAGAATTGTCTTTATATGTTTACAGGAAGGAAAAATTATGACAAAATAGAAACAGTGGTACTCTAAACTCAAAGAACAAATACTTTCCATTGTGTCCTTCAGTAAGAATTTCTCAATATGGTCCTTCCCCCACGTTTAGTCTTTCATGGTAACAAAGACAAGTACAATATATTAGCAGACCGCGTAGGGCTAATGATTGAAAACATGTAGAAATAAATAACAAATTGTACCTGGGCAAAAAAGAAAGATGGAAAACAAAGGACAAAACTGAGACTGAAGATCAGATTTCTTCTACTCTGTTCTATAAATTCATTTAATTAAGCAGTCGCACTTCCTACTGCACCTAGGAAATTGCTAGATTATTTTCAAATGTAAAATTATGTTACCCCCCTCCTTAAATCAGTGATGGAGGTGTTGTTAATATTTCTGTCTTGCATGTATGGAAACTGAGGCTCACAGAGGTTAAGTAATTTGAAACAAAATGACAGAGCTAATAATTGACAGAGCCAGGGTGTGAATCCAGCTAGTCTGGCTGTCAGGTTTGTGGTCTCACAGCTCGTGTTTGGTGATGCAGCTCTCAGCTTCTGTGCTTAAATCTTCTCTTGTCTATCTTGCTTCCTGCCCGTACTGTATCATTACCCAGCAGGCACGCTCCAGGTGGGAACTGTGCCTGCATGAAATTTGTCGGGCTAGCTCTTGGTATCAGCATCTGTGGGGAAGGGAAGGTTCTAGGGCAGGGAAATAGAGAAATTGAGCTGTGATGCAGTTGTGAGAACGGCCTTAGCTGCTCCTAATGGGCGATCTGCTGCAGACATGGGATAGGGGCTGCCTCCAGAAAAAGATGTCACTTTGGACAGGCGGCTCTTTCTTTCCAGCCAGGATCAATGCTCGGAGAGTCTTAGCTGGAAGCCATTGTCTAGGTGATCCAGTTCAGTAAAGCTGAGCTTTCAAACTTTTTCCTGAACAAATAGAAAAAAAAAAAAACGTATATTTATACAGAGTACTGGGGAAATAGAAATGGCTGTTTGTAGTCACAGGAGATCCCTAGCATTCTACCATGTAGGCCTTGGAAGAATCAGAGAAAAAATCAAAGCCTTGCTGTGCCCTCGCTCATCACTTACGTGTGGGGTGCCCTACAGAAAGGTCCCTGCATGCCTATGGCCATGGGTGAGGTACCTTCTCCCTTTGATGTAAATTTCCTTTCACAGCTTAGAAACCTGATTTTATTTACTTCTTTTGTGATCCAGGGCACAGAACCCACAGACTTTGTACCAAGCTACATCCCCAGCCTGGTTTTTTTTTTCTTTGTCTATTATGTGAGAGTGTCTCACTAAGCTGTCCACACTGGACTCAAATTTGCAATCCTCCTGCCTCTGCCTCACCCTCCCTGAGTGCTGGGACTATAGGCATGCTCCACCACACCAGCCTTAGCAGCCGGATGTTAGTTAGAACATCTACAAGACTATCCTTGAGACTTCAACTTTTATTTGTGTTTGTCAGTCCAAGTAGACAAGAAGAGTGGCTGGAAGGACCTCAACACAAATATCAACTCACTGACCTGGATTTCCACAGTAAGAATTTGGGAGAAATTCATCAGAATTAGCATTTTTCCAGTCTTCCACAGATTTAATATTTCCATCGGGTGGCCTTGCTATCTCCCGGCACATGGCTCCCAGGTGTCCCAGGGATGGCCACCAATCCACAGAGTCATTGTGAGAAGTATGATGGTGTTTAGGAATGAAACGGGTCCTTCTTGCAGCTGGATTTGGCCCCATTTATTTCTGCAAGTAAAACTGTATTCTTCTAAACTTTCTCTGGCAGCCCTAGGTCCAGAGGCCCGTAGGCTGCCACTGTGAACTCCTCCACAAAAGGTAATTTTGCTTGGGACATGTTACTAATCAAGCAAACAAGAGCATTCCCCAGAGTGACTGATCTTGGGGACCTGGTGGAGACAGGTTCAGCCCTCAAGTCTTCCCTGTAGATGCAAAATATCATGGTTTGGACTAGGAGTGGTGGTAAGGAACAGAGGTAGCCAAGTTTGTAAATCAGCTATTTGTTTGAAAAGAAAATTGCCATTTAGAAGTTTACAACCCATTTTCAATATATTTGATTGGCATCTCAGTGGGTTTTGTCCAAGATGTGAAAAGGATTCTGTCTGGAGAAAGTGCAAGGTTGAATATTAGGTCTTGAACAATGAGGGCGGTGACATGGATGGAGGCCGCTACCTGGACCCTCAAGATGCAGTGACCTGCAAGAGGGGACTCAGCGGCCTGGAAGCTGCTGCTTCATCAAATCCGCAGCTGCCAGACATTCATGCTTAGCGCAGCATGAGGAAGAATAGACAGCTGGGAGCAGGCATCACCAAAGACAGCCCTTGCTGAGGCTGCTGGACCCCCATGTCACTCAGATTTGGTAGAGTCCACAAGCCACTGTCTTTATCTCTCGATAAAGACCAATGCTGACCAATGCTGGGGGATATCAGAGATGCCCCCAGCATTGGTAACAGCATCTCTCTTGCTGCACCAGTGAGCCAGGCATCTTATGAAACTTACATGGCTGTCAGTAAAGAAAACTGCAAAGGAAGTAAAATTCAGGCCAAATGTAATTTCATGCATTTGTTGAAAACCTTTGCCTCAAAAGTAATTTTTATGACAAGTCTTCTCTTGTGGTCACCTAGATAAACTCATGACTATCTCACTTTTTTACTAATTCTCTACTCATGTTTTACTGAATTTCTCCAAATGAGAAAGAATGTTCATTTAATTATGAGTTGAGGCCTATTTTGTTTTTGATGCAAAGAATGTTGCATTTTTTAAGTCTATTTTTATGTTTGATGGTTAGATTCAAGGGGAAAAAACAGACATGAAAGCATCTTATATATAAATGATTTTTTGCTAGTGTTATTTTGTCAATTTGAGAAGTTCAGAAGTTTAACTAAGAGAGTCAGCAGGAATCCAGGATCCTTACTTTGTAAATATGCTCATTCTGTGCAAAGGAAGGCACAGAGATTTTGTGAGTGCTGCATCTTCCTGGGGGTAGGGGTAGCCTGTGTATAATGTAAAAATATAAAAAGGAGGAGAAGAGGCTTGCTCGTTCCCCTTTTTGTGCTGGTCCCCTTTTTGCTCTGGCTGTGGCCTTGAGGTATTGCCCCTGTGCCATGCCACGCTGCCTTGGAGCCAGATGATTATGGACTGAAACATCCACAAAGAGGAAGATAAATAAACTGTTCCTTCATTTTGGGTGTCAGGTGTTTTATCTCAGAAATGAGAGAAAAGTAACCAAGACATTTAGTATTACAATATAGTAATTGTTAAAAAAAAAACCCGCTTCTATATTCCTTTTCTGAATGAAATAATGTGAAAGTACCTCTTTGCCTTTGGTCTCAATAATTTACACTGGCTGTCTCTAGTTATTAAATGGTAGAGCACCAAATTATAGACTGAGTCATATTATCCTGAGCCAACTAACTGTTACTTTATTTTCCTCACTTGTTCAACAAATAGTTTCCCTATTATGCATAGGACAACTCTGTTATATGTGGTAGGAGATACAGATATAGAGCTCAGAGGTCAAATTTACATGTTTAAAAAGGGAATGCATAAACTTTAATCCTAAAATAGTGCAAAGATACTAAGATCCATACTACGGCCCATACTATGAATACTATTGACCTATAGAATTCTTAGTTTAAAATGCTCTTTCAGTTGTCTACCATCATTACTTGCAGATAATTCAGTTGGAAAAGCAAAATACTCTATGAACAATGAGGGTGGTTAATCAATCCAATTAAGCAGATATTTAAATGAAAAAGAACTGCATTATTTTCTTATAATGCTTCAAACATTAACCTCATGTGTTAAACAATGTATTAACAAATGGCATTGTTAACAGTTTATGTATTTATTAGGTACATGCTGTTAAAATTTTAATAGTTATCAGAAAAATACAATCATGTTATGTAAATACTAATATGTTTCAAATTAAAGTACATTTTTAGAGTTCCTCACAATTTCCTATTTTTGTTCCAAAAGAAATGAAAAATAAAGAAAGATTTCTTGTTCAGTATCAATATTTTAGCATTTTGTGTCATATTCTATACTAAGATAAGATCTATTAATTTTTTAAATGAAGCAACCCCTTGGTGCTTTTAGTTGAAAAGATAACCTTAATGCAATATATAGGGAATTGTTATGTTTAGGTAAAGGAGTTTACAGAGGGGATTGTACGTATTTATCAGGAGAGAACATGTTGTTGAAAATGAAGGGAAAGACCAGCTCAACATCTTGCCGGGGAATGAGTGTTATTGTAATATCTGCAGAAACCCAGATTGGTTTGCCTATGTTATTTCTGGTAGCATTTAGTCTTGTCAAGATTCGTTTTAAAAGTTTAACATTTGACATCTGCAACAGTTAAGAGTGACAGAAATTTAGTCAGCACTTCTCTTTTACCCCCGATGATACTCTTTTCTTTTCACTGTATTTCATTAGTTTGCTGGAGAGAATTCTATTTTATGTAAAAAGAGGCATGCTGAGCCTTTTAGGGAATGTATGTAAGACTATTGTTTGTTCCCCAATCACAATATGCTTTTTATAGGATAATATAAACTGGTCTGTCTGTCTATGGAGTGGAACAAGAGGAGTAGCTTTAGTGCATAATTTATTTGTTGGGCACAAGCTCTCAACAGTGATTCTATCACTGCTCTCCAGTAGGCAAATGATTGGTTTCTTTTGATTTTTGTTATACTTTGGATCATTAAGCAATTCACTCAGCATTTTCCCTGGGCAATAGAATATCATGTGAGCAGCTTAGTTCAGTTTATGTGAACATGTGAACATATAACTACCTCCCTGGAAAAGGGCAATTCAAGAGCCAGATTTAAACATTGCTTAATGTTCTCATATTAGACAGAAATAGCTGTTTATTTAATTGGAGCCACGCACTGGAGTCTGCAGCAATGTGGTGTGGGAAGGAGATCATTGCCACTGCCTTGACTTTGTGGACATTTGGAAGGCAACATATTTAAACACAAGTCACCTGAGAGTCACAGGCTTTAGGATCCATGTAGTTTTAAAACCTTTTTCTAAAAACTGACTTTTAAAATAATTGTGAGACTCACTGTGCTCCAGATTAGTATCGGCCGAGTACTGGGTCTCATCGGTTTAATCGTTTAAAAAAATACAAGGTTGAATTTGTAACTCTCCCTTTGCATTACAGCCATGCATGGAATGATAAAGTAGCTATAATATGTCATAGTAAAGAAAAGGAAGGACTGGGAATATAGCTGCCTGGCAGACACAGGTCCTGAGTTCAATTCTCAGTATGAAAAAACAAAACAAAACACAAACAAACAAAAAAGCAGGCTACACAGAAATCAGGTGAATATTTTTAAAAATTTAGGTTCCTGATAAACTTCCTAAACATGACCTGAAGTTAAAACCATGAAAGAGGGTTGAGGGTTTAGCTCAGTGGCACAAGTGCCTGCTTGGCAAGCACAAAGTTGTGAGTTTGATCCTCGGTACCAAAAGCAAAAAACAAAACATGAAAGACAAAGGCTGAGTAGTTTGATTTTGTACAAACTGAAGATATATGTGAGGAAAAATGTAAAATGACAAAACATGCAAAACCAGGAAAGACATTTATAACTTATATTGGGAAAATTATTAATATTCTAAGATAATAGAGTTTTAAATTTAAAAAATGACAGAGAACAAGGTAAAGGATAGAAAAGGCATTTAGAAAACAAATTTAAAATGCCAAGACACTCATGAACATTGCCTTGCTCAGCTAGCAAGCAAAAGTGTGGAAATCAGTCTGTGATGGCCTTGCACCCCACAGGCTGATGTGCAAGCAAGGGACATCTGGATTAATTTGGTATCATTATTGCACTGTTTTGCATCCACGTTGGAGAGTCTACCTCACTGGCAAAGCATTAGTTGTAGACACTGAAAGCCTTTGCCTTGTTTTGATACAGCAGAATAAATTTCCCAAGGGGGAGAAACAATGTCAGGATCCATTTTTATGTGTTCTTGTCCAGAATCTACGTGTTGACAGGGATGTGAAACAAGGGAGATTCACAATGCTACGTGAACCTAAATTGTTTAATAATGCAGAGGAGTCTTCTCCCCTTTCCTCACCCAGACTTGAATTCTCTGGTCATGAGGACTTTATTGCAAGCAACATCATGCAGATCGGCATGATTTAAGGTTATCAGGAGCTATCTTGAACATTGACTTCTAATTAATCTTTTAAAGATACTTCCCTATGTTTTCCAGCCAAGTGAAATCTTTGCTAGTCATTATCCTCACTGGCATCGTGCAAAAACACTGCCAAGGTATTTTGAAGTACTTTTACTTTTCTGCTATGAAAAGCACAGTTCTACTTATCACAGTCTGGGGTCATACAGTTTGAAGAACTATTCACTATATTATGATCATTGCAGCCAGAGGGGGCAAGGCCTTCTGTCAATCTGTCTGCTACCCAAATGTTCAAAGTTGTAATTAATTAGGAGGAAAGAATGTAGAGAAAATACATTTCAAAGATAAATCTAGCCATTGAACAGTTCAGCATGCCTTATAATTTTCCCATTTCTATAGCAACTGCCAAATTCATGTCTGTCCACAAATTTGGAACAAGAGAAATCATAGAAAGGATAAAAAGACTGGCAGTAAACTAAAAAGATTATCTGACTTTTGCAGATTCCTTTTAATATATCAAAAAGCTTCTACAAAAGCACTGGACTCCTGAATAGTATTCGTTGTGCTTCACTGTTTCCTGAGTGACCTGGAGCAAACGGAGCACAGAGAATCCTGCCCTTATTTGCCTATAGCTCATCAGCTCAAGATTAGGCACAGGCTTATGACACTTTATATCTGGAAGGGCAAACCCTAAGTACTCATCCTCCAAATATCCCTCTTACCATTTAATTTAACTGTCACACACTTGGGTGCCCAGGAACAAAATTTGGAGAGTCAGTTTCCTAAATAAAACCTAAATATAGACACTTATCTCTACCTTCATTCCAAACCTCCTATTTCAAGGCATCAACACAGCTTACTTTGATTATTAGCATGATCTATTAACTGACTTCAACATTTCTACTCCTTCCCCTGAAACAAACCATCTCAAAAGATGATTTATAAGCAAAATTGAATCCCTTCCTTTAAATGTGAAACTAGGTAAGAGGGAGGACAAACCATGGAGTGACAGGGGTGTGAATGTGTGAAAATTATCAAAGTATGCTATGTGAAATGTACGAATCTGCTAAAATATGATCCATTAATCTGTATGGCAAGTATTGCACAGCGGTACCTTGGTTCATGAACTTAATTCATTCTGTGATTCTAGGGAAGATGGCATGGTTGCGTTCATCAGCCAATGCAGAATTCGTGAACAGAAGCAATGTTTTGCCCAGTGCTTCTGTTCAGAAGCAGATTGAACAGAAACATTCATGAACCAAGTGTTCCAGTATAAAAATAATGGAGAAAAGAGCTTACATTGGATCATGATGATTCAATATCTAACACTATCCAAGAATTCTCTCATGGCGGCTAATCTCAACTTCCCTCAATTACTCTTATCTGTCTCTCCTTTATTCATTATAGCTTACACACAGACTTTTTCACTAATCCTTAAATAAGCCTGCCTTCTTCTACGTTAATGATGGTTTCACTTTCTTTTTTCTCTGCCTAGAATATATTTTTCCTGAAAACACATATGACCAAATTACTTTTACCATTGGGGTCACCACTCAAATGTATGTCCCTTTAAAGGGACTTTTTTCACTATCCCAATTAAACATTCATCACTACTCTATTCCCTCATCAGTAATTTGCTCTCACATTACTGTTTTATTTTCTACACAGCACTTGTGACTACTGAAATTATCTTGTCTTTTAAAAACCATTCATTACTGCTCTCTTTGACACTGGACTCAAATCTCCATGAGAAAACAGCCCCTGTGATATGTGTGCCGCATCTCTGCCATGCACTTGGGATATATTAGGTATTCAAGATATATTGATGGAGTAAAGTCCACCTTTAATTTCACAGATGTGAAATCAGATCTTCCATGAAGTTATACTCAAGTTTTGCCCCTATTAGATAATGAAAGGAAATTCAGGTTCCTTGAGTCATATTCCAGTGTTGTATGTCCAATCAAATTGCCTCTCTTTGCTTCCTCTTAATTTGAAGAAAATTCTGTTATTCACAACATGAATGAGGCTAGAGCATATTATCCTAAATGACATAAACCAGACACAGACACACTTCCTTTTTATATAAATGGATTCAGATAAGAACTCATGTGGTGGAGAATTGGGTTGCTGTTGTAGTCAGGGTTTATAGGGGAATAAATTTAATATAGGACAAATAATTGATAAGATTATTTTATAGTATTCACCCAAAAAGTCAAATGCAAGAGTATGGGAAATCCTCTACACATTAGAGACCCAAAGAATTCAGCTGGTCCCTGTATCCCACGGCAGCGTCCTGCACGAGTCCAGCTAAAGACCTAGAGCCCATGGCAATGCTGGCCCCCATGAGTCCAGTTGGAGGCCAACAGTCCACGATGTCAATGCAAGTCTGTACCAAGGATTTGCACTGGGAAGGTCCAAAGGTCAGTGGTGAAGCTGGAAAGTCTGTGCCAGAGGGATGAAGGATCTGTGCCAGCAGGCTGAGGGACCTGCACTGGAGCCAGGAAGCAACATTCAAGGTAGGGACCAGGGCTCTCCTGAAGAAAACCACAGCCATCCTCAATGACAGCAAGGACACGAGCTCCTCTGATGAGAATAGCTGAGCTCATATCAAGAAAGCCAGCATGACAAGCTTGTCCAGGACATTCAACAGCACAGCATTTTCCCATCCTGTTCTCTTTGTATGCTGCTGGCAACAATCCTCAGGTGGGTCTTCCTCAGCCAGAACCGTGCTGATTCAGTTCAGCTGAGTGTTACAAATTGACAGTTGCTTAATCCACGACAGTTGCTATAGAAGCTGCCCAGAAAGACAGGGCAGAAATAAAATAAATGTAACCCATCAATCTTTCCTGCATTTTTGACTATCAGGCTTTTACTTTCTTGAATTTCATGGAGGGTAATTTAAAATCGTTGATAAGGATGGTGTTGGTGAGTATAAAATACAATAGGTAAATCTATTTCTAACATTTGGATATTATTTAAACACAGACTCAGAAGAAGAAATGAAGGGTAAAGATTCTATAGCTGAGCACGCTGCTCCAAGGAAGAGAGTTCCTTGTTGTTGGTGGTCTGTCTAACCCTGAGGAACACATGAGGAAGAGTCTTGCTGTCACCCTGAGCAGGGTGGTCTACATCAACTAAAAAGACGAGCCCTCTTTAGCCGAGTTGCTTTGGCAAGAAGTGATTCATGCTAAAGGCACATTGCTTACAGTAAGGATGTCAGTAGTAGACCAGATAGCAATTATATACAGTTTTATCATAATGGTCACAGATGTGATATAGTAAGCATTGCACTCTTTTTTACCCAGCACCCATCTTGAAGCTGAACAACTCCACACTCTTGGTCCTTTGGCAAAACATCGACGCTGAACCGGATGAATTATTTCTCATCCTCCATCCACATGTGATAGTGCATGTGCAGACAGAGAAGAAAAGGATCACACTGAATGCTCATGAGATTTTGACTCGTTCTAACACATCCCTTGATGTAACTGGAAACATCATCCTCGTCTTCTGGAACTGTCATGCAGTGACTAAAACCCGAGAATGAAGGCAGGAATATGGAAGCAGAGCTCGTGCATGTACAGGAAGACAAAGGCATACTTACAGAGGCTGAGTTCTAGGGTCCCCGTTTTACTAAAGCCGAATCTCTCCATCTTGAGCCACACAGATAAGAAAGAAATTAGATTCCTCCCAGCCTAAAATCTATGGTTAGTTCATTTTGCTTTCTATGAAAGGATTTTGGTTACTAATAGGGTATATGTAAAAATGATGGTTGTATGTTTAAAAAATGACCTGTTTTGGAAAATTGAAATGCTTATTTCTCTGAAATTTCATATATGATTTATAATGATGTCCTTAATCCTTGATTTTTGCTTACTGATGGTTTTATTAAACTCAACTTATTGATTGCTTTATTTGTGATATGTAGTCATCAGAAATCCTCAGGCTACATCCCACTCAGACAAATTAATAATGTCTGTCTACTCATTGTATTTACAAGGGGTATATGTTCTATCTTACCAATAAAAAAGCTGTAAGAAGAAATAATGCTAAATATATGTGGTTGTTGGTCCAAATACTGTCGTCAAGAATATATTTTCATGGTTATAGGATTCAGGAAAGGTGATCTTTTTAATTCTAACAGATACAGTTGAATTTCATCAGGAAAAAATAATTGTAAATACCTATGATAAATCTCTCAAAGGCATTTGCTGATTCAATACTTTGAGGCAACTAATGTTCTGCCCTCAATTTTATCTTTATTGTTTTTGAATGATTAATATACAGGCATTGACTAATAATTTCTTTACAGAAGAGAATTGCAGTGTTACTGATGGATTTAGAAATGGTACTTGAAGATATATTATAATAACTAGAGAGCTTAAAACATTAAGCCAGTGGTGCCAAAAGGAGAAAAAAATGTAAATAAATCTAAAGCTCCACTTCAAAATAAAAATTATGTGTGACTCTTTTGACAACAGATGACAAATTATTATTGGTAATGGTGCTCAAGCATTTATAAATGTCTTATCCAATTGGAAAAGTAGGAGAGATATAAACTAAAACCTGACCCTCTCTTATGGGATTTCAATTTTCCAAATTGTATTTAAGGCAAATGATAGCAGTAAAGTTGCTTCTAATGAAAGATTGATTCTAAATGGTTTTCCTGGTGCAATTCCAAACCGAAAAAGTGTACTGTTAAGATTTGAGAAGATGCCAAAACCCTGGACTTTAAGAGGATTCTTGAACTCTATAGCCATAAACTGATATAATTTTTAAAACAATCTAGATTACACTAGAGATTTTCCTAAATTAAAGGTAACAATGGCAGTTGAAGAGACCTCTGCCTGCTTGCAGAAATCTATTAGGATTTTATATGATGGGTGCAAGGGGTACAGATTTCCATTAAACCAACTGGGCAATCAAGAGTGTATTTCCTCCAGCATCAGACAATACACTATAGAGAGGGAAAACAACGTAATTAATAACGGTACTCAGAATCTGTCACAATTCTTTCACCTGTGTTCCTTTATCCCAATAGAAAGTCAAGGACACACACTATTTAAAATATGTACTTGTAAGAATATTTTAACACCACCATAAATTCATCTCAGTTTGCACTTTTAAATAACTTTCATTCATAATAAAACAGAATGCTTTTAAAAAATAAGGTCGTCTCCTAGTGAAAATACCTGATCCGGAAGCAAGAAAAGGAATTAGTTTCAATAAAAGTACTAGTAGATATTAGTACTCCACAAACAACTTATTCAGTTTATTTCTGGGTTTCAATTTTGATAATTTATAAATTTAAAAATGTGATGATATGATCTGTAGTATTCCTTTGCATTCTAAAAGTAGTTTAAAATATAGCTATGTAGACAACACAGTCCTTAATAAGCAGAATAGACAGAGGGATATCTTGTTGCATAATTTCATTTAAACAAGCAAAGAAAAAGCAAATAAAAATGACACAATATATGAGTTTAAATTTTTATTTTATTTAATTGTACAAATTTATAGTAATTATCCTTTTAGCATTACATATTATATACATGTATTGAGATACAAGGTTTTAAAGTAAAGGATCTACAATTTTCTTTCTCTCTGATTTTTCTGCTTCTAGACTAGCAGATGAGAAAAGACTTTTCTCCTTTTTCTGTTTTTCCTTAGTCTTATATCTCTTACCCTATTTGAAGGCTAAAAATGTAATATATTTTAAAATACTGTCTTGTAAAAATTTCTAAATAAATTGGAATATGGCTTAAATTTGCATGTAACATTATTGTATATTGTCATAAAGTATTATGTGTGTTTATGTGAATATAGTGGTCTTGAACATTGAGTTAGCTTTGAGTACATTTGTTTTCTTCATGAATTAATTATCATACATGATCTAGTTCACATGACTGACCTAGTGTGTTTATACACTATGTTCATTTATCTAAGTACTTATAAATGAACACTCAAAATTCTCCTGCCATTTTTCAGGATAAAATTTTGATGAGGAACTGGATATTTCCTCAAATTATGTTCTTATGAATTACCAGAAGAAAAATAGCAGTAGGATAGAGACACTGGGACAATATCACCTTAACCAAATTGCCAAAGTGAGACAAATTGACATCCTTTCCTTCTCATAGAATCTACTGAGAAAAACAGAGTCTCACTTCTGTGATATTCTTGCCTACAATGCATAACATGAGCCTCATTGTGAGGAAGCACCAGACATGCTCCAATAATTGGTCTACACACTTCCAGAATTTCCAAGTTGTGAAAACAAAGGTTTTTCATGAGCAATGATTGCAGGTTACAGGGTAATGAATAGACACAGTAACTAAATGGGACCTATGCGCTTGCATGAGGTCCTGGGCTGAGAATAAAAATAGTCTTAGAGGCTATTTGGGAGCAATTGGTAAAACTTGATTGTAGATTGAGGATTATAGGATATTACATCAACTGTAAATGCCCTTTTGATAAACACAATCTTTATTTCACAGAGAATGTTTGTGGCTAGGAAATACAGGGGGAAATACCTACCAATGAAATAGTACAGTGTCGGATTCTTATTCTCTAATGACCAAATAATTCAGGGGGAAAAAAAGCATGTGTGTTGGAGAGAGGTGTAGCAAGTGAAAGACAGAGGAAGGAAGGAGGAAAGAGGAAAAGTAAGGAAAATGGAACTGCAAAATAGATTCTTAGAGCACTACAGACATATACAGTGAGGTTCACAATGCAGCCTAGCAAGAGCCTCATGAGAGTTGTCTGTTGTTACATGTCAAATACACCTAGTAGTTCTCAACAAATGGTATCATTCATAGTATCACAGTAAATTCAATCAAGGATAGATACCTAATTTTTAGAAGCTTGAGAAAAAGTGTCACTATCGTAATGCTGTGCATTTCACATTATTCCAGTGCGTTATTTCAACATTTATTAAATTAAATGCAAGGGCTCTAGCATACAAGACTGAATCTGATTAAATGAAAGCACAATAGACAGTAATTGTTTTGAATTTTTCACTGTATTTTCTTTCTTTCCTTTTCTTTTCTTTTTAAATAAGGAATTGAACTCAGGGCCTTATGCAGCCGCTGATCTATATCCCCAGCCTTCACTGTACTTTTAAAGCTCTTTTAATGTGCCCACCCACCGCACACTAATTTTAAATAATCAACTCATACAGAGTGGTTGGAGTACAGTCTTAACTCATTAAATATTACTCACACAGTTCCAAGCTTCTACATCAAGCTAAGCATACAGATTTTTATGAAGCTATTTTGTAGATACTTGGGAGTTTTCTTTTTAATACTTCAATATAATCATAATTAGTTTAGAAGGCCCAGTAATACTCTGAGATAATTGTGCATAAATTAATTGCTAAAGGGCACAATTAACTTTTTATTAACGTTTGTGATAATAAACACTCAACTCGGTTTCTAATATTTCATAAATTATATTCCATATTTTAATTGTTCCTATATTAAGTTTTATTACTTAATGCCCTTGAATATTTGCCTTGGGGATCAAAGCAAACACTTGAACATGCTTAAGCCGTGAGAAAACCTGCATTCAATTAGACAATATGGGGCAGAGCAAGGCACTGGCTCAAATCTCCAACTTTCGTCATGGGCAGGGAAAAGGATTTCCAATAGAAGAAACTTCTGGGGAAGGACAAGCCTGTGACAACAGTGTTTCCATAAAATAATATAGTTTGTCTCTTTAAAGAAATCCCGATTTTTAGCCTTTGAAGTAAAATCTCACCCCGGAGTCACCTTATAATTCTGTTTTGTTTGATCATGTGTTCATCAGCAAGGGCATGGTAGGGTGTTCAGCTGGAGGCTTGCAGTGCCTTCATTACTTGGGAATCTCCCCACCAACTAGTTGGTAAAGCTCAGCTTAATTCCTCCAAAGGATGGTTTGCAAATGGAAGGGAGACCAAGAGTTGGAGGAGGAGAGGAAGGAAAAGGAGAAATAAAGAGAATCAAGATGTGTTATGCGTATGTACCAACTTTCCATGATGAATGTAATCATACACTGCAAACATGTACTAGGAGAAACAAAAATTCTTAAAAAGAGGATCTTCCACTTTTTCTGCTTTGGAGGTGCAGATCTGCCTACTTAAAACTGGAAACTCTGTGTGAGAATGGGTGTGATGTCACCATGCTCAGGAAACTTTTCATGAAGCCCTGCTGCTTTCAGGAAGATCCTTCCACCTCATTCTCATTTTCCTTGGATGTTTTTGAGTCAAAAACCTCTCTTTGATGCTGTTATAAATTTTTAGACACAAATTCCTTTAAGGTATTTGTAGGATTAGCTGATGTCATAATTGACTGTATTTAGACACTGGAAACGTTTCTGCCAGTGACTTCTATGGTATAAGCTTTGTTATCCAAGTGGCACTGAGCAAGAGAGACTGTAGGTACAAAGCCTTTCTGAGTTTGACCCCAGGAAAAGGATAAGAAAGAGCCATCAGGACACTGATCCCTTCACATACAAACTGAGCTTTGCAAAGCCTCCTAGTGAAGTCTGTCTAGAAAGGAAGATGATGGAAAAGCCTGGTCTTTGGGGAAAAGGGAAGGTGAAATGGGATTAGCCTGGGAAGTCACAAAAGCTTTAAAAATTGAACAGTTGAGACACGAAGGCGGATTTACAGTATAGTAGATTCTGTGAAGAAAGAAAAGCATTCTTTGGAAAGTCTCCAAGTATCCTTATGTACTTATGTGAAAAAACAAAATTAATTTTAATAAAAGTATAGTATATATTTAAAAGAAGATTTCTATTATATATTCTTTGATGCAAAAGGAAATTCGTGAAACTATGTGTTTTATCACTTGATGTATATAGTTTATGATTGTACATATGCATGTATATTTTCAAACGCACAGGAAATGTCTTAATTCTCAGGAGAGAGGTTGGGATTGGGTAACATGAGAAAATGTAAACTTTTAGTATTTTTATATTCTTTATTTCATATTGTATTATTTATCATTTCATTTTTCTAAACCATTTCAGTCTAAGAAAAATACAATGTAAGTCAAATATGTGATTTTAAATTTTTAATAATAACATTTAAAAAATGAAGGTGAAATTATACATACATATTATAAAATATATACATATATATTATTTAAGCTAGCATAACAAAAGTATTATCATCTGCATATGCAATCAATGCAAACCTATTTAGATATGGGGCATGAGTTTTTTCCATTCAAGTTTTAAAATCTACGGTGTCCTGTATACTTCTATCCACTTCAGATGCTTGGAAATGTTGCATCACCAGGGGATATCAGAATGGATGATGCCATTCTGAACTGCTTACTTTATTATATATTTTATAATGACATGCAAATATACACTTAAAAAGTGGCTATGTTTAGCCACTGGCAAGGAAAATAACTGTCTGGCCCACCCTCTCTATTTCCTTACATTGATAAGAATATCTCTGAAACACAACCCTTTCTCATTCAGTGATCTCATTAAGTTAATTGAAGCAAATCACTTTCTCATCAAGGTCTAAACCACCTTGCTACCAAATAACAGCAACACTTTTAATCTCCTTCAGTTTAAGTGCCCGATCCAATAAGCATGCACAGTACTCATTAATATTGATAAATATTAAAGCAGGAAATAAATCACAATGCCTATGCTTCGCAAGGAGCATGGAACATTGGAAACAAATGCAACGAACTCTGGTAAGCAGGAGGCAAATTGCAGTGTCACTTGCAAGTACAGTCCTAGAGCACTGGGAAGAAAATTTGACATGGCCAGAACCCGAACCAGAAGCAGTCAGAAAGGTTGACAGGATTAAATGATGAGCAACTGGTTCTACACTTCCTGAAGAGACAGTTAATCGCACTGTCAATAAAAGAAGTCCTTAATGTCCTACACGGAATGTTAAACAACAACAAATGGTACTTTCATTTGTTTTCACTTTCTGTGAGTCTAGCTACTGGCAGAAAAAGTCACTAAAACTAGGAAACATGCTCCCATTGAGACCGTTTGCCCAGGTGCCCAGAGCAGTACGATACTGCTACTTTGTAAGAAACAGCCTCCACCTTCTTTCTAAGAAATGCCTTCTTCTACTACAACAGTGGTGCAAAGCAAGGAGAGAAAGCAAAGCAGAGATTCATGTTGCAAATTGACTTTATTCACTTTGTTCCAAATCCAAAGCCCTGTCATTATCCTGAACACCTTGTGAGAAAGGATTTCAGTCTCCCATTGGCTCGCACCGTAAGACACCAAAGCACAGGTCTCCTCTTTCTAAAGAAACTCATTTGGCTCAGAAAATGGGTGTGAATACCACTTACTGTCACACTCACAACATACCAATGCACATGGATTCAAGTACTCACGCCACACGAAGTGCAGGGACACACAACAAACACACAGAAACAAGCACTATACACTTAACTATGACAACCCTAGAATATTAAATGTTAATTTACTGTGGGTTTTAATGAATTTCACTTTTACTTATAAATTTAAGATGAAAGTTTGTCAACGTGTTACACAAATTTTTTAAAAAACCTATGTCTAGCATTTGTTCGTGCTTCTTTATTTTTCTTTGCCATTAATATTTCCCATGAATTTTTAGTTTTTTGATTCTGCTAACCTAGTTGATCCATGTTTTTTTTAATTTTAAAGAAAAGCAAAAGGCAGAAAACTCCAGAAGCAAACAATCAAAAAAACAACAAGAGCAAAATGACAACAATAACAAATGAAAAACAATAACAATACAGAGTTTCAAAAAGACGATGGAAATTTAACAATGGTTTTTATACTACATATTGTTATCATCAGAAAAAGTTGCTCAGGTTACCAGATACAGGCGTGCAAGATTGATCAAACAATATACTTTCTCTTTGAGCAGTTTCTTTCCCTTTTACTATATCTATTATAACTTTGGATCTTATTCTCAATTTCTTACACTAGCAAGACAATACAGAGTTTACACATAACAGTCCTATGTATTTCACTTATAAACATGATTTCTAGTTGCATCGATTTACCTATGAAAGTCTCGAGTTTATTGTTCTTTATGGCTGAGTAGTATTTCATTGTGATCCATGTTTTAAACATATACATTAGGAAGATGAAGAAATTTCATACATTCACCCAAAACTTAACTGCACAGCCAGTGGTGCCCTGAAAGCAGGTGACGAGAGACTAGGAAAAACCTAGACACATACTGTAAGGAAAGCTGGGACTGAGTGGGACCTGACCTCCTTGAGACCTCTCTGAAAACCCAGCGTGGTCTGCATCTTTACTTATACACAGTAAAAGAGAGAACGTGTGTGGTGGAGTCAAAAGTACAGGATCTCAGTGTTTTGCTGAGAAGACTGAAAGGGTAGCCTTGTCAGAGATATCTGTGCTGTAGTTAACAGGTTGGAACACCAGGGCCAGACACCTGCTGGGCTGGCCTTGCTCTAGTCCCAGTAACCTGTCCTCATGGTTTGCCTCTGACACTCCGTGTTCTGGGGATGGCCTTGCTCTAAACTTGAATGTGTGACCAGTCTCCAGCTCAGCTGCCCCCCACATGTCACCCTTTCCTATTTCTTACTGGCAAGCAGTGGGTGGTCAGTTGAAGTTGGAGGAGCTGTGTTTGAAGAACTTTGCAGAAACCCTCTTTCTTGTAGAAGCCTTTTCTTTCACTTTCCCAGGCATCCCCAGTACAGTATCTTTCCACGACGGCTTCTCCATCTTGAACCCTTTTCACTCTGAGTGGACTAACTTGTTTAAGCTAAATATTCCCAGTCCAAGGATTTCAGGTCCCTGTGTTTTGCAGCTTAACCCTAAATAGTCTGTTAACCCATAACAATAGTCAGTTACCAGTGTAGCTGGAACTTGTCAAAAGATGTCAGTAATCTGAGTTTCTTTTTTGTAACTACCTTGCTACTATAGCATTGTTTTGTACATCTTGTGATTATACTTTCCTGCTGGATAATTAAGACCAGGTTAAAGCGAGATGTGTATTAATTAAAATTAATCTCTTGCTATCTATCAAGGTCAGTTAAGTCTCCTCAGGATTTACAATGGAATCATGTACAGTGCCTCTCAGTCCTTCTGTCAGTGTCAGTCATTTAGATGAGTCACAGTCATTGCTTTACCAAGTTACTTTCCATGAAACCTTGGGAGACTTTTTTCTCCTGGTGATGCTCCTTAGGTGCACTATACAGCATTGATCTCCTTCTTCTGTGGCCAATCTCTTTGGTCAGGAGGTTGGGGACTCAGTTATAGGATGTCACATCAGAGATTCTCTTATGTCTTGGGTCCTCATTGACCTTGTATGGGCAGGGTCAAGATATTGGCTATCCTCTTAGCCCACTTATCTTTCTAGTTAGCTACTTTAGCTATTGAACATCCAGAGAGGAAAGGGTTAATGACATTACATTGAAATGGGAGCAGGAAACTTAATTATTAGAAGTTTTATCTGAATATCTAGCACCTTGAAATACAAAGCATAACCAGAGAATTGTTATTTCTTGCCAATCATGGATGTTCTAGTAGTTTAGTATCTGTAGAATGTTAACAGAAAACAGTTATATAGTTTTATAGAGAAAAATCCAGATAAAAAACCATACACAATATTCTAGAATGATAATCATGATGAAATTTTGTAATGCACTTAAATTTCCATTTGGGCACAAAATACCATTTTTAGTCAGTCATGTCTATCTAGTAAGTAAGAAGTTTTTATCTAATTTACTGTCCTGTAATGGGATGTCATTGAAATGTGTGACATTTTCTAGAATGATTAATGTTTAAATATCTGTAAGTGTAGTGTCACATACATAGCATACACATCACATAAGTTTTTGTTAAAAATATTATTACTGACTGGTGACCTCATGTTGACTTAATATGAACTTCCTATCACAAATATCTGTAGCACAAGAGAAAGGCAGATATCTGAACCTGAAAGAAAATATTTTATCACTATAAACAACCCCAATTTTGCATTCTGGAAGATCTCTACATCTAGAAGGCATGAATTCATTTAATAAACCATGAGACTAGTAACAATCATCATAGCCATATGGAAACTTTTGTTTCTTAAGTTAGTTTTGTACCAGAGTGTCTTTAAAGCAAAAAGCTATATTGTGTAATTTCTAGTAAACTTAATTTTTTGATGAGGACCAATGGAAAGCATATCACAATAATATATTTTGAACAACAGTTTTGAGCTGTGTCCTATAACACTATGGAGATCACTGGGCCTCCCATTAATGAACAAGAACTAGAGAATTATTTCCAGGTAGCTGCTTTCTTATTCATCAACTGGACCAGTACTCAACAGTTTTTCCTTACCCTAAGAGATTTTTGTTTAATTAACAAATTTTTGATAACTTGTGAGAGCCAGATCATAATACTTAGAACATTAGTTTTGAACAATGAGAGACTCTCCAGTCATATTGCATAAACCACCATATTCATTAGATTTATAAAACCAATTTTTAACATCTTCTTGACCAGCTGGCAACTTGGTTGGAATTATGTCTTTAATTTTGATGTCAGTTATTTATAAGCTGAATTAAACTACAAATGTTTAAAAAATCAAAAATGCAAGAAGAAAAATTTGTTGAGCTCAAATAAAACAGCTACTTACAAATTGGGCAGACAGACAAATACACGTAAGAATTAGAGTGCACTCAAATATATTTTCAGCCAAATTGAATTGCAACTCTTACAATTTTTGTTTGTAATTATAAATAGAATAGTCAGAAATTTTTATAGATCAATTAACAAAGATGTCTTATAAGAAAATTTTGGAAGGAATAAATACCTTTTATCTATAATTAATATATTTGAGTGTTTTATTTTTATCTTAAGAATATTGTCAACTTTTGTCTCCCTTTCTTTCATGTAGCTTCCAGCTCAGTTATCTCCATACACTCCGTCACATAACTCAGAACTTTTCTTCTAAGGGCCTTCTCTCTGTCAGACTTAATATAATTTGAGTTAATATTATCACTTATGTAGACTCCCTTTGCTGGTGCCTTTGATTTGTCTTCATCTGGGGCATGCCTAGACCCCTTGTTCCTGGGTTGCTATGACTATGCCCAAACAGCTCCCTGCTGGGTGCAAATGCTACAGCCATTTGTGATGTAAGAGCAGTGAACCTGTGTGCTCAGAGGAAGGGCAGGTACTGGTGTTCTCCAAACTGACTGAGACACAGAAAAGGTGAGCTGTGGCTGTTCATAGGCTCTGGAACAAAAATGTAGTTGCCACTGGGTTCTAGAGCAAGGGCATACAGCCCAGATTCCTTGCTGCAGCTGACATGACACAAAGCAGGCATTTGGGATCCTCCATCCTCCCTTGTCCAGGCCAGGCTCCAGGCTTGGTGCAGCTCTTTGGTTCCCACCTGGCTTGCACCCCTCATCCTTATTCCCTCCCAACCTGGAAGTCCATGAGAAGTGGTAAGAGGAGTGGAAAGAAGTGTTTTCTCCATTATATAACCCTTTAAATGCCTATAGGGGACTAGATAGATTTGTACTCTCTAAACTGCTTTTCCACCTTTTCCCAAGGATTTAAATTTATAGTTCTTTCTTGTGGAAACCAAAGTTTGTCTCTTGAACAAACTTAAGAAATTTAGCAAGCTCTGTAGTCTTGATAGGCATCCCTCTAAACTTAAAGCTTTAAGCATTTCAATGTAAAATCTTTAGATTCTAATTCCCCATTATTTTACACCCAATGATTACTCAATGCACTGCATACCACAGTCCTGTTGCACACACTCGCAGAATGTCTCCTTGTCTCAGTTTACTAAGTTCCGTTGTGCTCAGGCCTCATGTTTGGGCACCACCAACCATGACCCACACAGCTAGTGGGGTCTTGAGAGTGGATGATGGGAGATTAAAAAAAATTAGACACATATTAAAAGGAAAGCTAGGACCAGGTGGAACCTGACCTCTCTAACAGAGAGGCACTAACAACCCAGCATGGTTTGCATCTTTATTTATACACAGTAGAAAGAGGGGGGAGTACATGATGGGGCAGAAAATGCAAAGTCTCAGCGTTTTGCTGAGAAGACTGACAATGAAACATTCTCAGAGCTATCTGTGCTGCAGTTAACAGGGAGGAACACCAGGGCCGGATACCTGCTGAACTTGCTTTGCTCTAGACCTGAATGTGGTCAGTCTCCAGTTCAGCCACTCCCCACAGTTAGCCTAATTCTTTTCTGTGTTTTCTTTAGTAACTACCTTATCACATATACTACATATATGAAGAAAAATACAAAGCATATATTATATATATATCTCTCCAGATATATATATATATATATATATATATATATATATATATATATATCTGGAATGATGTAAGAAGTTCTTGGTGAATTTTGAATGCTGATGAGCTGTCTTCTTTCTGTCTCTTTTGGAGTTGGGAAGGCAAGATGCACCTGTTCTTAACTTTCACATCAAATGTTTCTTTCAAGTGATTTTGTCAACATTAGTTCATGTTCCTATGCAAGAAATCTTTGATCTTCCTGAAAGAGGTTACCTGATTTAATAACATGACAAGGCCCAGGAAAGTACAACAAAAGCAATGTAAGAGCACTGTGTGATGGACGGGACATTTTTACACATTGACATTGAAACATGACCTGCATCTGCTTTGACAGAATATACTGTACATGGTGGCTTGTTGTTTTCATCAATATTTCTCTTTGGGTCTTTAAAAAACCCAGCTGAAGCATATGCTCATCTCTTTCTGACAGGCACAATAAAAATGTCTGTGTCTGGAAGGTTGGTTTCATCAGGTACGCTGGTGTATGGACTCCTTTGTACCCTCAGCAATGGATATTCCAGCTCCTATTTCTTTGTTGCTCTTTTATATCTTGACCATGCTGCCTACTGTAGTAGGATAGGAATACAGTCATAGAATGAGTGATAAGTTTCAAGGACGTGGACCTTCTGTTTGGATGGCTATGACAGCATCTATGCTGTTAGATGAAAGTGGATTTGAAATTTCCTACTTTTTACCAGCAACTGACACTGGATTAATATTTCATCTCTACATATATTTTTGATGTTTAGGGGGGTACACTGAATCATGCAGAAGCCCCACTCCATTGAATCCAGGAGGTATTTGTGAAAAGGTTTAAAAGACTTTAGAGAAATCACTAGTGTCATATTTTTATTCAAAGAAAATACATTTTATACATGAGAAATGCAAAGTGAATTTCAAGATTATCTTCATGGGAATCAAAGACTAGAAAAGCTCAGTTAGGAGGAAGGAGATAAAGACATCATCAAAGTCAGCTCAGCAGTCTCATTCTCAGAAATACTGTTCCTACTATGAGTTTCATGAGCTGTGGCAAGAAAAAGGGCAGTCTGTGTACTAGATCACTGTACAATGGCCTGGAACTCCACATTAACTCAGTTCCAAACACTGTAGTTATTAATCAAAACACTAATGCATTGTTTTGATTTGTATCTAAACGTCCCCACGAAGCCTCATGTAGGGGAAGGTAGCTGGATGGGGGTGTGTGATGCTGAGATAATGGGTGTGATGCTAGGATAAGGGTGCCCCACCTGGGAAGTAAGGATAGTGTGGATAGAAAATAGGGACAGAAAGGGGGCTGTCGCCATCACTGGCTGCTACTTCTCTTTTTTGCTGCCCTCCATCTTCCATGAACTGTTTCTCCTCTCTGATGCTCTCTGCCATGCCCTCCTGCCCTGGAGTCAGTCAATTACTGACTAAAACCTCTACAGACTGTGAGATGCAATAAATTTTCCCTCCCTTAACTTTTAAGTGTTGAGTATTTTGTCTCAGCAAAGAGAAAAAAATTAAAACATTCAGGACAATAGCAATTTAGTAAACATTATTGCCTGCCCTCAGTGTTTCTCTATATTCATATGTTGGTGCTAAATTGAACACACACACACACACACACATACACACACTGTCTAATACACCTGGCTTAAAAAGCATGGGTAGCTTGAGAGTGAAGCAAAGAAGAACTGCATGGATCCTGAAAACAAAAATTGTACTATTTTTAATCGTACTTATTTAATAATAAAAATACAATTAAAAATGAATCAAGAATCTAAACAGAAATTTCTCCAATGATTGTATAGAAAGGACCAGAAAGCTTATGCAAATATGCTAAACAGCATCATTTATCAGGGAAATGCAAATCAGACTCACTATGTTACACCCCTTCACACCCCCTAGCCTGGCTACAATTTAAAAGAAAAAAGTAAAAGGTACCATCAAGGATTTGGAGAAATTATGCCAGAAAAATTGCTGATAACAATGCAAAACATTGAAATCACTTTGGAAAACTGTTTGGCAGTTCTTCCAAATATGAAAGACATACCAATGCCACCCAAATATGTACACAAAAGAAATGAAAGTATACTCCGCTCAGCTGTCATACACAAATATCCATGGTGACATTGTTCATAAGAGCCAAGAGGTGAAAACATCTCAAATGTCTATTAACAATGATTAGATTGGCGAGGTGCAGTGCATCCATACAATGGAATATATTTCAGCAATACCAAGGAGGAAATACTGGTATGTCTTCAACAGGCGTGAACCTTGAAAATGCTCAGTAAAAGAGATAGGTCACTAAATGTCACATATTGTAGGATTCCATTTAGAGGAAATGTTCGGAATAGGCAAATCTATAGAAGTGGAAAGTTGATTGGTGATGGTCTGAGATGGGGTGGGGAAAAAGAAGCATGTAATTTTCTTTCGGGGAGACAAAAACTGTTCTAAAATTAGTGATGTTGATTGTACAGCATTGTGAATATTCTAAAAAGTATTGAGTTGTGCATTTTTGGTGAACGATATGGTGCAGTTATCATACGTCAATAAAACTATTTAAAAAAACAGAGCTACCAGGAACAAGGAGGTTAATTAGCACAAACATGCTTGAACTTCAAGTAAGCAGAAAAGCTGGGATCTGTCTCAATATTTGTCAAAGTGCAAAGTCTATTTTTTTCTGCTCCAAGCTGCCTAGAATTCTTTCTAATCCAAGTAAAAAATCATCTGTGTAGAAGCAACATTTTGCAGAAAAAGATGGAAAGGATAAGTTGACATCACTTTGTTTACACACCAGAGAGCCTTTCCTTCAGGACCTGGATACCCTTTCCTGAAGCCTCATATTGTGTGTTTATTGGCAAAGGGAACAATGACAGGGTTGAGGATGTGGCTCAGCCACCCAGTGCCTGCCTGGCAAGTGTAAGGTCTTGAGTTCGAGTCCCAGTACCAACAAAAAGGTACAACAACACAGTGACACAGGGAAACCATGTGGATGGTTTTTGAGGGAGCAGAAGCTGGTATCAGCTCCGAAAAGCACTATGATGCAAGAGGATTTTGCACTCATAGATATGAAGCCACTCCCAATCCTTTGCCTCTCCTTCTGGCAGAATGTCTGTCTACTTCAGGTCATCGCCAGGGTGCTGTTTGCTCTTCCCTCTCCGACCTGTAGCCACCTGCAGTCCACCTTAGGTCCTCTGGAAGAGTGGACAGCATCTCTATCCACAAGCATCATGGCAATGGAAAAAGGAAAATGTTCCCACAAAAGAGCTGAAGCTCTAGGACAGACTCGGCCAGAGAAGAGAGAGGGTGCACAGCGGGTTTGCTCCCTAAGATGCGTCCTGGAATCCAGAGCTCAGACCCTGTATCCCCTGAGCCAAGCTACTTCCCCTAGAAGTCCAGCTGCCATGTTTTCATCTTCTTGGAATTGCACGTGTGCGTGCGTGCGTGCGTGTGTGAGTGTGTGTGAACTGCTGGCTTTTTAAATGCTTTCACAGTAAAATGTCAAAAAAATGTACTTTTCTTGAAATAAAACAGATATACGAGCCCTAAATGAGGTAGCATAACCAAGAAGCTTGAACATGCACATGGGCTGTCCATCCCTGATCGCAACACACCCTGGAACTGACTGAACCTCCTGATATTCGGCTGAAATGCCAGAAATTGTCATTTTCTTCCATGAAATGCCACAGTAGAGGGTGATATTCTCCGGGTGCACCCTGGTTCTCGCTTTGCCTTGTGCAAAGCTGAAAATTTGGTCCAAAAAAAAAAAATGGATAGCTGTCCAGAAGTCCCTTGCAGGGAAATCAGTCAAAGCGTCACAGAGGTGGAGGGAGGTCACATTAATATCTACAGGACACTCAATCAAAAAGCGATTCCATGGACTGTGGTTGGGTAATTTCTTTCTAAGTACAAATGCCCAGACTGAAAATTGATACCTGAACAGTCTGCGGATTGTATTGTGTTGCTTTCTGCACACATTATACTTTCAGTAGCTCTAAAACTCCAAAAGATTTGGGTTAACAGCTGCATTTTAATTAAGAAAAATAAACATTTAATTAATACTGTGCTATAATTTTACATGATACATATTCTAAGCTATACACATGTATTATTTTAATATAGAACTCTATGTAGTTAATAAATAATTGTACCAACTTATACAATTGTTTATAGGTAGAGACAAGACTAAATATATTCGCTTAAAATAAGAAATAAAATTTCTGATCAGCCTCTTAGTTATAAGGGATCAAGTACACTGACAAAGGTACAAAAGCTACCTGAACCCTTCTCTGAGATTTCTGCATCTGCCTGGCACACAGGGCTGAAATCCTCACATTTTCTTCTTTTCAAATAGTGCTTAAGGCCAGTTTCTTTGGTCTATTAACTGACTTGTAGAAAGGAAGAGTAAATTGTCCTTGACTGTGCAAACACTCCTGACTTTTTTTCCATGAATACAAATGGAAGATTTTTAAAGCCTGACAGTTTGCAAAGACATGACTCCCAAGACAAATTAAAGATCACGAAAACTTTCTCTTTTTTTTATTTAAAGCTTGTTTTTTGTGGGGGTGGGGAGGGGAGGTTGTAATTAGTATTCTGACACTATTTGGCAAGCTTAGGTAAACCACGTAATCTTCCTGGGCACATTTTATTTTTATTAATTAAAAAAAGTGTGAATTTGATGTAGGAAGGATTAACTCGAGGACCTCAAATACTTAACGAGTCTCAACAATTGACGGTTTCTTAATATGTATGGAATTCATGCTCTTCTCCTTTTCCTGGACTTCTAACAGACACTGTTGCCACATGCTCCCCTGTGCGCTGCACAGTGATCCATCAGAAGCAATTATTTGATAGAACTGGAACTTTCCTTTATATATTTATTATCCCAGTAACTTGTTAACTTATAGCCAAGGAAGTTCTAAATCTCCTATGGTGTTTCATCTTCACATTCCAACTTTCAAAAATGAACAAAGTGATCCAAAATATGGAGTTCCTAAAAGAACTGAAGTAATCAATGATTTAACAGCATTAAGTAATCAAAAATGTATTTACTCATAGTATCTTAGAAAAAAATGCATATCCTGTGTTGTCTTCCCAATAGGCAGCCCCTGGGGATGTCTTCTGACTGGACTCCTCAGTGTTTCCCACCTTAGATGCCATCATTAAATCCCTAGGATTTCCCACCATGTTAGTCTAGATGGGACTTAACAGACTTTGGTCTTCCAACATAACTTTCAAAAATGAAAATATCTTGATAAGACAGAATAGAAGGCAATTCAACGTGTTAAAAGGGCAGCTAAAGGTGTAATGACTTGGAGAAAGAAGAGCCCTGGAAAAGACAAAACAAAAAAAAGAATTATTTTCTCTCTTCTTTGTCTATAGTGTGCCAAATATGCGTTAGAGCCCAGGCCTCATGCAGGTGAAGGGCTTGTGGGGAAAGGACATTATGAAGCCAGAGATTCCAGCACAGAACAATCATTGCTGGGCCGGTAAGCATAGATACGTAACTCGGAGGGACCAGAGAAAGCAATGACAACTCTGGTGATATCTCAAGGATGAGTAAAAGATTATAAAATGAAGAGATGTGGAGAAAGTAGTTCATCCACAGACAAAGATGTCTCTTTAGAGGCACAGCTCAAAATGTAAGATCCACATAGTGTGGCTTAGTATACTGGAAGGGCATATGCAGAGAGACATGTGGAAGCAGGTAGGGACATTTACTGTGGGCTCTTGTAAACCACTGTAAAACGTTACAGTGCCCAACACATTCTGAGGGGCAGAGAGAATTCCCTCTAGAATGTTAGAGGAGTGACTTAGCTGATATAGATTTTTCAAAAGCCTCTGTGGATTCTGGGCACAGAGGAAAGTTCCTGGGAGAGGAATAGATTGGAAGCCAGGAGTACCAACTAATTTTTTTCCAGAATCAAATAAAAAATGAAAGTGTCCTACATTACACTAGTACGGTAATGGAGAAAGGCGGTTATATTTGGCAAGAAGGAGGCCCAGGACTCAGTCACTTAGGTGATCTGGACGTAAAGAAGGGAGAGTCAAGACTGAATTATAGCTTTGGGACTCTGGGTGGGATTTTAGTGATGCCATTTGTTGAAGTGGCAAAAAGAAAAGGAAAGCAAACTTCTGAGGGGTTCTGACAAATTATAGTTTGAACATATCAACTGCTATGGAAATCAGTATGGAGATTCCTCGAGAACCTAAAACTATAAATTCCATTTGAACCAGATAGTTTCCTTCCAGGTATCTTCTTAACAGAGTTAAAGACATCCCATTATAGTGATGCGTGCATACCTGTGTCTATAGAGGCACAATTCATAGTAGCTTAATCTTGGAAGTGGCCTTTATGTCCACAACAAATGAATGAATCAAGAAAATGTATTTATCCACAATGGAGTACTATCTGCCTAAAGAAAGAAAAATTCAAATTATTTGTAGGAAAATGGATGCACTTTGAGACTGTAATATTAAGTAAATAAATGCAGAAGCTTAAATAGCACATTTTTCTCTTATATGAGAAACCCAAATTATAAATAAAAATCAAAATGAAAGATAGACAGTAGAAAGTATATATTTCTCAAATGGGTAGAGGATCAAGACATAGAATGAGGTAGGACAGAGAAAAGGGACGTGGGTTGAAAAAAGGAATTGAGGCGTGTTGTGTACACGCACCAACTCCACGGAGGGCATATAAGCATTTATGTACTACCTACATGCAATAATACATTTTTTTTAAAGCCATGCAAAGGGTAGTTACGTATTTGAGCTGTAGACAAGAAGGAGAGGGTTTAGGGTCGTCAGGAAGGTGGTAGATGGAACAAATAGTATTGTTTGAGAAATATGTGATTTCCTTGTTGAGCAATCTATCACTATAGTTCTTTTACCCAGATGGCCCAGTGATTCTAATTATGATGAGACTCCAGTTAAGTAGCACAGGCAGTGAGATTGTTAATTGTTATGTGTTAGCGAGACTGTAGAAGGAAACCAGAAGACTAGTAAAGCAGTGAGTGTGGCTGTAGCTGATCAACATGGCAAACTGAGGAGGGAAGACCCACCCTGCATGTGGGTGGCATCAAACTTTAGGCTTTGGGCATGAATGGAATTAAAATAGGAAAGAAGAAAATGTGTCCCTTTATGGAGGAGCTCCAGTCTTCGCCTCCCTTTTGGATGTTGATCTCCAATCCTTTTAGTCTTCCAGTGCAGATTCTTCAGTCTTCTGACAGTCTTTGGCCTTGTGACACAGGTTGACATCACTGACTCTCCAGGCTTTGACTTCTGATTGCTATTATTTCTTCCATCTCTCCAGCATACTGGCGGCCATTTTGGGGTCTTCTGCCCCTGACTGGGCAGCCAGCCACTGGGTTTCCCCTACCTCATGTAGGCCTTGCAGGCCTACCTTCTAAATCACTTGTATAATCACGCATGCATTTTATAGTGAATCTGTTTCTGTAGAGATACAGTTATCCAGACTAATAATGCAAGCCAGAAGGACTCAAGGGGAGAGATATAGAGAAAATCCTGAAGAACACTGGCCTTTAAAGAACATGGGAAGGAAAGGAATCCTACCATGAGAACAAGACAGAGCAGCTGGCAGGTGAGGAGCAGATTCATGGGCTGGAGGTGCGGAACGTCAAAGTGGTTCGGCCATGTTGCCCACAGAAAGATTGAAAAGGAGCCATGGAATTAAGAAACAGCAAATGAGACAGACCCCATGTGTACACATTGGTTGACCTTTTTTCCCCTCATTGACAATCTGCTCCTTACTTTAGCATTTCCTCTGTAGCAACTATTTAACAGTTAGCAACTATTTAGTCTCTAATGGAATATAGTCATTGTTGAACTATCTAACTCTGCCTTTGGTATCACAAAAGCTGCCAAGATGGTGAATAATCACAAGGATGCGGCTGTGTTCCAATGCGTCTTTATTTACAAAATCTTGGTGGGACTGGACTTGGCCCACAGGAAGTAGTATGGGGAACTTTGAATCAGCAGTCGAATCAGCAGACTTTCAGCTGAGGTTGAAAGAAATGGATGGGAAGAGGAATTGAAAACATTGAAGATGTCTCAGGCACTCATACCAAAAACCCACCATGCATGCAAACATTGATTGTTGTAAACATGAACTAAAATAATAACAAAAATAATAATGAAAACAGGGATGGGATATAGAGATGGAAGGAGGCTAGGAATGTGGATAGGAAAGGGAGTGCAAAGGAATCCAGGTGTGCTGTGTACATGCATCTATTCCTAAAGACAAATGTGAACTTTATGTACAACAATCACAGAATGAATAAAACAAAAATAAATAAATATCTAGCTTAAGCATTAAAGAAAAATTATTTCTCCATCTTAAGAAAATTGCACCAAAAAATTGAAAAAGCTCATAGAGAATAATATGCACACTTAAATTTGCCAATGTGATATGCTATGAATTTCTCAAATTCTATCTGTGATAAAACTATATTTATAACAAAAACTCAATTAACAACAATTTGGGCATCCCTAGCTCCCTATTATATTGCCATTTTGCATAACTATAAACATGACAATCAAGTCCAAGAAGCTGACATCAGTACAATGGAATTAACTAAGCTATATAATTATGTGAATTTTATAATATTATTAAACTCCAAACCTTCTGTAAATGTCAAGATTTCCTGGAACAAGTGCAGCATATTTTTTTTTGTCTGCTGACTCTACAATGTAACCCACAATCCCACACTAAATTTAATTATGAGATGTGGTAATCTGTGACAGTTTCTCAACCTTTCCTTCTTTTTCATGATCATGACTATTTGAAGAGTACTAGTCACAAATTCTTGATAGTGTCTCTAAGTTGGATTTGTGTGATGATTTCATGTAATTAGATTGAATTTGTGCTTTAGGAGCAGGAATTCAGCTGCAATGTAGATCACACTGGTTGTAAATGATATACATATATCTTTCTTCTAGAGATGCTAACCTTAACCTTTTCAGTAAGATGACTTTCTTCTTGGTGAAATTACTAATTTTGTTCTTGTAACTAATAAATATTTAAGTGTGATACTTTGACATTAACCAAGCAATGTACTTCTCCTTAAACTTTTGCTCACTTATATTAGTATCTGTAAGTTTTTGTTGCTTGCAATAAAAAGGATTGTTGGTCTTAATAATTATTACCTTGGTCTTTGCAACTTTTCTCTAAAGTTTAAAAAATAATAGGACTGATGAGAATAATAAGGTCTCTATAGCTATACAACTTTGTTGTCAGAAGGCTAACAGTTACATAACTGTTTCCCGGGCAGGTTAGTTTCAATGCCCAGGCAGACAGGCAGCTGGGGGCAGCCACTGTGGGTATTAACTTGTTTAGATGTGCTGGAAACCCTGTGCATAGAGGAGGGGTGGCAGACGCTGAGACAACGCACGTGAAAATGCTGTCTCTCAGTTGTCCTGGGGGCCATGCAAGCTGCCATAGCCCCAAGCTGCACAGGCTGGCTTTGGCAAAGGTCATTTAAATGTACATTTAAAAGATCCGAGGAGGAATAAACCTTACTTCCTCACTTCTTACCTGTCTGTGTAGTCTGAAAATCTCTGTCACCACTATGCATTATATGAGAAGCATTGGTCTGAAAAGCAGAAGACAGAAGAGAAAAGAGAGAAGCAAAGTCTTGAGGTCTTTGAAAATGTGGATCAGCAGCTGAAATTAATTGACTTTCTTAAAATGAACATAGGCTGTGTTGGAAATTAACCTTACCATTGCTCTGAGCATTATGAAATGATATTATCTGACTTGAATCCATGGTAATTCTAATTAGGAAGGGATATATATGATACCTTATGGATTATTGTTTCAGAAACTATACAAGCTAGGTGGGCCGCTTGCCAATCTGGCCTACACCACTTAGAAAGATATTTTTGAGTTTTTTTTGTTAGTAAATGTATATAATACACAATAACTACATCTATTTTAAGGAATTGGTATGTATATAAATCATATCTTAATTGTTTTTACTTCCTCTTCCCCTCCCTCTCCTTCTGCCTTCCCTCATCCTAAAATCCCCATTTACTCTCTGCAGTCTACCAATCCTTTCTTTCACCTCTCTTCTATTTGCTCTTTGAATATTTATATTCTGGATTTCTCATATATCATGGTTTTTGTCAGTGGCCCCCAAGACTCATGCCTTTGCATTATGCATTTCTGATTGGTTCATTGTCTAGTGCTTGGATAGTGGTTTGAGTGCTACACCAGCCTAGGGGTGGAGCCAGGATGTGAGGTAATGGCAGGAATAAGGCGTGTCTCTCTCTTTTGCCAGTTTCTGCCTTGCTGTTTGCAGCCACCATGAACTGTGACCCCACCATGCCACCCTGCCTTGGAGCCAACTGAGCATGGGCTAAAAAACCTTCAAAAACTGTAAGAAATAAACCTTCCCTTTCCCAACTTGGGGCATCAGGTATTTTCTCTCAGCAACAAGTAAAAAGTAACTAAGACATCATATAAAAGAAATCATGCGATATTTAATCTGTGTCTGATTTATTGAGTATGGTGGTATCAGGTTGCATTCATTTTCCTACAAATAACTCAATCTTACCCTTCTTTATGGCTGAGAAATACTCTGTTGTGTACATTGCCCGTACACCACATTTTCTTGACCTATCCATCTGGTGATGGGTATAAAGGATGCTTCCAAGATTTAGCTATTGTCAGTTGCTTTGTTTATAACCATCGGTGTGCATGTGTCATTGTAATATGGTATCTTTAAATCTTTTCGAAAATACCCAGACTAAGTATATCTGGATCAAATGGAATTTCTACTTTTAGCTTTTTGAGGCATCTCCACACTGATTTCCACAGAGGTGATACTAGTTTACATTCCCACCAACAATGTAGTGGGTGGTCAACAACTGAAACTTGGAGGCAAAAACTAAGGAAGATAAAAGGGCTAAGAGGACAATCAGTATTTTGGCTTTTACCCTCTAAGGTCATCCAGGGTCCAAGGCAAGACGAATGGGCCCTGCAGCTCCAGTGATTCCCCCAACCTTTTGAAGCAGAGGGATTGTTGGATCCTGATGGACAGAAATCAGCCAATGTGCATTGTGCTAAAAGTAGGACCCCTGCAAAGGGGTGTCCTCACGCTTCCAAGAGAAGCCACAGGGTCCAGCAAGACCATGGTTCATCCTGGCAGATGCACAAATGGTAAAGATCGGAGGGAGGTAAAAAGCTCTTCATGTGTCCCCAAAAGTAACTCCCAAGAAGCTTTGACTGATATTAACAGTAAAATAAAATTTGGAGACAGCCAGGCCCCAGCCTCTTCCCATGAGTCAGTGCCATTTGTGGACTTCAGGGAAAGAGAACAGGAAGTCACCAAGAAGCAAGCCCTCCCTGCAAATCAGTGCCATACATCAGCTACCACCACCGCTGGGGAGACAGCCAGACCCCAGACCTCAACCTTTTTCAGTGCGCGGGCTGGGAAACAAGAAGAGCCAATACTGCCCCTCCCCATAAGCAACTGACTGATCTGAAGAAACACAGGCTCTGATGATGGCCATTCAGGTGAAATAGAATTTGATGCTTGTAGTGTTTGGTGTTTCACTCACTTTGCAGGTCTAGGGCCAGTGGCCTGATCATCTGTTTGGAGGATGGCAGTGTGCAGAGTGGTATCTACGGGGGATCTCCTTCTGAAGGTGGTAGCCATTGTTAATTCCTTATTATCTTGTTTTGAAATCCTGATCACTTTCATTGTTTTGTTGGGTTGGGTTTTATTCTGTTTTGTTTTGTTTGATTTTATTGCACCTGATGTCATGGGCTGCTATCTCAAAGATAACAAGATAAATTATGATAGCCATTTTGGATTTACCATTATCTTGTTTTGAAGTCCTTTATTACATTCATTGTTTTGTTTTTATTTGTTCTATTCTATTCTGTTTTGTTAGATTTTTTTACTTTGTCTGAAGGTATCTGCAGGTGTTTTGAAGACAACAAGAGACATTATGGTAACCATTACTGATTTTTGTATTGTTTTGAAGTCCTCTGTCACACCAGTTTGTTTTGATTGGCTTTATTCTGTTTTATTTTGCTTGGTTTTATTCTCTTTAAAATAAATTAAAAATAAAATAAAATAAATCAAAATAAAACAATAAAGTGAAATTAATTTTTAATAGCTACTATGTCTTAAACAACCAACAAGAAAATATAATCACACAGTGAAATAGTTAATAACATTTTGAAAATAGAGAAATATCTTTGGGTTTCTTCCTTCTAAAAATTAAGAAGTATAAAATTTCGGGGTGCGCATACAGTCATGACATAATCAGGGACCACTACAGAGATGGGGGGGCAGGTAGAAATCTGAGCCTTACCTGCCACACATTAAAAGCAAGATTTGTAAATTCTGCCCTTAAAAGCCAGTATTTGTTATGAACCACGGCTTTTCACTTGAGCCTACAGGTGCCCAAGAGGTAACGACAAATGGAACAAAGGTTGACCTTCATTTTACATCCTTTGTTACAGTAGATATTAGGTCAGACCTCTTCTTAGCTCTGCGCAGGGGTATGTTGCTCATTTAGCAAATGACTTTCTAGGAGCTGGCCGGATAGGGTTGATTACCCTAGACTTTACATGATCTCATTCTTCTTCAAGAAGAGGACAACAAGATACGAGGTTTAGAAGGACATGTACTTGTACCCAGAAGTCTCCAAACATTGTCCTAAACCTGTAATCACTTGGTTTCCAGGTAAGGTGGAGCCCCACATGACTAGATCCCCACAAAGACAATCCTCCCCTGGGAAGGAAACCACCCATCATCCGTAAGATTTCAGAACTAAGACGCCTGGACTCAGATAACAATAACTGAACCCCAACCCACCAGCCGGTCCTTGAAATTTGTCTCCCACCTTTGTGGGTGGACCAGTTTGAACCCCTATATTAAAATGTGCCTCCTCCAACTACTTAAAATGGAGTTCCTTCCTGTCTTCCCTCTGATCTTCCAATTAAAGCATTTTTTTTTTACTGTTAAAGAAAAAGAAGTAAGTCCCCAGTTAAATGTGTCACATGCACTTTTAAATTCTACAGGGCAGAAAGAGATTGATTCAAAGACGAGAATGCCAGCACCTACTGAGTAAGGATAAATGTAAAACACAGATGAATCCTAGGTAATAAAATTGAATTATTTTCTCTAGTTTAATGTTTCTAAGATATTGATGAGGATAAGTAGATACATATGAACTCTGTATTCAATGGTACTTAATTTTAGAAGGTTATCATTTCCTGCTCTCAGCGGTTCAGCATGAGGTTTTATATAATAGGTGTGTACCTCAATTCACTTTCCTTGTTGCAGGAACAAAACAGGATAAAACCTTTCAGACTATACCCTACACCACTAGTGATAAGTCTACTTTCCTTGGACTGGACCCCATCTCCCAATAGAAAGTCAGCTATACTACCCCCACAATCCAGTCATCTGCCGAATGCATGAGGTTTGGGGAGTCATTTTAGATCCAAATAATAGCAGAGTAGAAGAAGTCACTGGCCATAAACTCTTCCTGCTTTGGTTAAAATACAAAACATTATCCTGTTATGCAGAACACTATTGTGTGTGGCAAGTCCTGCTCTTTAAAAGAATCAGATTACAATTTCTACACTGCTGCGACCACATCTCTGGTCATATGGAGGAGAAGGAAAGTCAGACTAAGCCAGTTTGTGTGAATTAGCAAGTAAAATTGCTTTTCCATCTTAGAGAAATCAGGAAAGTTAACCTATGTATTCCACAATTCTTATTTCTTCCTTCTCGACCTTAAGCTTTTCCTCCATATGTGCATGCATATTATCATTTAGGGGGAGAAGGAGGTTGTGTGGGGGGAAAGCTGTGTAAGCTTAAAAGTGGAATCTTTCATTTAAATAGCTACCATTTTTGTTTTTGATGGAGGCACTAAAAATCAGAGAATGGCAGAAAATAAAGAATTGTAACTGAGAATACCAAAATCAGGAAAGAAGAAGGATCTCATTTCAGTCTTCCAGTTCCCACAAGTGCAAACAACTGATGATTTAGGGGAAAAAATGTGAGATGATGAAAGTTGAAGAAAATATACAGCATGGAGTTCGGTCTCTCGAATGAATTGTTGTGGAATCACTACTATCAGCTAACTTTAGAGTACCCACCAGGACATGAAAGAGTGTTCTTTCATAAAGATTGTAGAGACCACCTTATAATTTTTCAGTGTACTCCCGAGTACATCCTGTAAAACAGTCACTTAAAATATGCCAATCAAGAGGAAATCAAAGAGTGAAAAGAAAGCCACCCTTTTCTTTTTTTTATTTTAAATAGAATAAAACAAAAGAGGGTAGAACAAAGCATATCAGAACAGAACAACATAAGCAACACAGCACTTTACAATAAGACAACAGGACATTAACAATAAGACAACAGGACATTAACAATAAGACAACAGGACATTAACAATAAGACAACAGGACATTAACAATAAGACAACAGGACATTAACAGCAGCTATCAAAATCTCTCTGTCTCTGCTATAGTTGAGCATAGTTTCAAATACAATAATATCAAACATAACAAAATAGTATAAAGCCATTCAAAAGAATGAAAGAATTACAGGACATTCTAAACTGAATAACAGAGAATGATCAATGGCTACTATAATATCTCATTTTCCATAAAATATTTGATTATACTATCACATATATTAAAATCCCAATAAGACACAACATGGTAGGACCGATGGTAATAGCAGAGTAGAAGCATGGTAGGACTTCTAACAAGACGATATTAAATCAGCAATGGCTGCCATAATGTTTTGTTTTCTGCAAAACAGCTGTTCACGCATAATAAGGTCAAACAAAACAGATTAAAACCATTCCAACTGATGAATAAAAACATTGAAGAGCTTCAAAGCAATGAAATGGGAAATCATAATTACCATAAAATCTTATATACTCTTATCAACTCTCATACTAGGGAGACTATACAGTATTTACACATGTGAGTTTGGTTTATTTCGCTTATGAGTATGGTCTCAAGTTGTGTCCATTTATTTATAAATATCTCAATGTAACCATTATTTATAGCTGAGTATTATTCCATTGTATAAAAATGCCACAACTTTTTTATCCATTCCTCAGTTGATGGGCACTTAGGTTGTTTCCAAGGTCTGGCTATTACAAATTGTGCTGCTATAAACATGGGTGCACATATATCACTGTGGTATGATGTTTGCAGTTCTTCTGGGAATATGCCTAGAAGTGGAATAGCTGGGTCAAATGGGACTTCCAGACCCAGCTTTTTGAGGAATCTCCAGACTGACCTCCACAGTGGTTGCACCAGTCTACACTCCTACCAACGGTGCAGAAGAGTTCCTTTTTCCGCAAAGCCTCTCCAGAATTTGCTGTTGTTAGTTTATTTTTTTATCCTGGCCATTCTTTCTGGGCTGTGATGGAATCTCAGTGTGGTTTTAATTTGCTCAGTGTGGTCTAATGACTAGTGATGATGAACATTTTCTCATGTATTTATTTGCCATTTGTATTTCTTCATCTGAGAACGGTGTATTCATTTCAGTTGCCCATTTTTGGACTGGGTCTTTGAATTTCAAGGATCTGATTTTTTTTAAGTTCTTTATAAGTTCTAGACAGAAGTCCTTTGTCTGAGGCGCAGTCCATTAAGATTTTTTCCCAATTTGTGGGTTTTCTTTTCACTCTGCTAGAAATCTCTTTCGACATGCAGAAACTCTTTAATAAAATTTGATCCCAGTTATTGATTCTGGGAAGTATTTCTCGTGTGGTTTGATTCTTCTTCATGAATTCTCTACCTACCCCTATATCTTCTAGATTTTTACCTACTTTGTCTTCCAACAGATTTATTGTTTCTGTTTTAATATTTAGATCTTTGATCCATTTAGATTTTAGTTTAGTACATGGTGATAGGCATGGGTCTAGTTTTACTCTTCTGCATATGGATAACCAATTTTTCCAGCACAGTTTGTTAAAGAGACTGTCATTCTTCCATCGAGCACGTTTGGCCCCTTTATCAAAGATAAGGTGGTTGAGTGAGTTTGTGGTTGTGGTTGTATCTTCCAATCTATTCCATTGATTTTCAGGTCTGTTTTTATTCCAGTACCATGTTGATTTTATTACAGTAGCTTTGTAGTATAATTTCAAGTCAGTTATTGTGATGCCCCCTGCCCTGCCTTTAAAAAGCCACCCTTTTCTAAGCCTAGTGTCTAAAATGAATTTACTTGAACAGTGATGAGTCATGCTTCTTCTTTCAGACATGCCTGAAATTTGACACAAGTGTTATCTTCACCTGTATACCAATAATGTTGTTAATAATTTTAAGACTGTCATAGTTTTTCAGTCTTGAATTGAGAGGAATCACACCATTTGAGCTTATAAGAAAGCCCTTTGAAGGTTTGAAATTAGGAAAAAGGAAAAAATAATTATGATCATTGCACGATGTTTTAGCTTTACAAACCATTTTCTCAAGCATTTCTTTTAGCAAGGAGGCCTTATTGAAAGAAGAGGGTGCGACCCAATGACATTTTCCTGGTATCCAAGTTGGAGCTCAAATGCCACATTCAGAACCCATGTACTGTATCCTGATTCCCACAGCATGGATGCTGCGCTGTTTAATGTTCATGTTTTCTCTAAATTTGATTTCCCCCCTTCTTGTGTAGTTTTTCAGGAAGAAATCTATTAATTGATTGCTCTTTTTTTTTTCTGAAAACTGACTTTTTTCCCTCCCCAAAACAGGCTTGAAGTCAGGGTTACATCCACAGCAGCACCCCAGTTTTTGAGACAGTCTTAGGAAATGGTCAGATTGCCTAAGCTGTGCTCATATTTGTGATTCTACTGCTTCAGTCTCCCAGAGTGTGAGATTACAGGTGTGCACTACCAAACGGCTTGAACTCTACTTTTAAGTTAGATTTCTAACTGCTTGGGGGAGCAATTGGGGGTTTAAAGGGACCAGTGGAGAATGGTATTCTTGGAAATTTAAGTGTAACAAAACTACTTTCCATTAACTCATGGAGTCAGAGGACTGAGTTATCAAACAAGTCTTTTCTCCTGCTGTGGCTTAGAGGCTTTGTTAAGTATTTGTCTGCCATTACTCAGGTGTCTGTTATAAATCTGGGCTCTCAAAAGAAGATCTGATCACACAGTGATATGTAGGGGTACTTTGTACGAAAAAACAGCCTTCCTGGACAGCAAAACAGAGGAAAAGAGCACAAAAATCATAATACAGTGTGATCAGGAAGACTTTGTGCCTTGAAAACTTCAATTAATCTTATTGTACTGGGGTTCCCTAAGCAGCTGTATTTACTCTGATACTTCAGATGGACATGGTTTTTCCATCAGGTTATTTATGCTCATTTATTAATCATTGATGTAAATACTTATTGCTTAGTGAAATCTACAATACTTTTTTTTATGAAATCAGTAGAATACTTATAGGTGTTAGACACTGTACATCCCAGGGAGTTAGAAGAAATAATATTCAGTGTTTTCATCTTATACAAACTCATGAAATAGTAACGTATTTAATCTCATTTAAACATTGCATAATGCACATAAATTAAAATATCGCTTGGTACCCCATTATTATGGATAATTTTTATGTTTTTATGTATCAGTTAAAATGAAATTAAACTTTAAAAAATGAAGAATTTTAATTTGATTGCAGTACAGAGTGAGAGATATAAGTCTAGTTTCATTCTTCTACATGTACATAATCAGTTTTCCAAGCACCATTTGTTAAAGATCTTCTCTTTTCTCCAGTGATTTTTTTGCCACTTTATCAAAAACATGATGGTTGAAGATACATGTGGTTGCTTATGTGTCTTTCATTCCATTAGTTTGTGTCTATGTTTGTGCAAGCACCATGCTGTTTTTGTTACTATAGCCTTGTAATATAACTTGAAATCAGGAATTGTGATGTCTCCTGCTTTGCTCTTTTTGTTCAGGGTTGGCTAGTCTGAGTCTCTTCTGGTTTCATATAAATTAAAAAAAAATTTTTTTTCTAGTTCTTTGAAGAATGCTGCTGGTTCAAGTAGAATAAGAGATGTCTCTATTTTCTAATACCTGCTTCAATCTCTTTCTTCAGTGTACTATAGTTTTTGTTACAGAGATTTTTCCACTTCCTTACTTAGGTTTATTCCTCAGTATTTAATTTTTTGAGGCAATCCTGAATATAATTGTTTTCCTGACTTCTTTCCCCTTAAATCTTGGTGTACAAGAATCCTATTGATTTTTGTGTATTGATTTTGTACCCTGCTACTTTGCTGAATTTGTTTATCAGTTTAAGAGTCTTCTAGTGGAGTTTTGGGTCATCTATGGGAGGAATCACAATACCTTCACATAGAAATAATTTAACTTCTACCTTTCTTATTCATGTCCATTTTTCTTCTTTCTCTTGCCTGACTGTACTGGCTAAAGTTTCAAGTACTATATTGAGCAAGAGTGGTAAAAGTTGACACTCTTGTTTCCTTCCTGATTTTAGTGAGAAAGCTTTAAATTTTCTCCACTTAGCAAGATGTTGGGCACAGGTTTGTTAGTCATATATGATTTTTATCACTATGAGATAAGGTGCTTCTATACTTATTTTATCAGAAAGTTAGATATCACTTGGCTTCTCTTCCATGAGAAACCCAAAAATATAAATAAATTAAAGAATAAAAGGAAAACATTTTGGAGAAGGGAAAGGGAATCAGGAGGAAAGGGAAGTTAGGGAGGGCAGGAAAAGGGGACAGAAAATAATGAATATATGTTAATGAAATAGTCTCCCTGGGTGAATGTAAATATCAGGTACTGCAAACACACAAATACAGGTATGTGTTTTCACACCAAAAAAGGTATGAAGAAATAAATCCAGGAAAGTGAGATTTAATAAATCTCATTTGAAAATAAATTATTGAAATACAAAATAATGCTTTGAGTTCTAAAACCCTTACTTCCGACTTTTCAATATGTTTCCTACTACTTTAATGTTTTTTAGGGAAAAACACAGAGCAGGTAGTCAGTAATCCTGAGTGAAAGAAAAACAAAAAAATTTGTAATTTACAAGGACTAAGGATGTTGACCAGAGATAAATAGTTTCTTAGTGATTGATGCTTTCAGTGAGCAAATAGTTGCCAAATATGGAGAAAATGGAGAAATGTCTGTGTCTCTCCTCCTCACAATTTTCTCCAAAATGTGTATATGTATGTGTATATGTATATGTATATGTATATGTATATGTATATGTATATGCATGTGTGTGTGTGAGATATTAGATCAATTGTGCACCTATCTATTGTCTAACCCTAAATTTCTTTTTTAGGAGAGTGTTACTGAGGATAGAGCCCAGGACTTTCATACTGAGCTACATCCTCCACCTTTTTTATTTATTTATATTTATTATAAGACAGTCTCACTAAATCATTAAATTCACCAGGGTGGGCTTCAACTTGCAATCTTCCTACCTCAGCGTCCCAGAGCACTGAGATTACAGGGATCCACTACTATACCCCATGTCCCACTTCTACCTCAAAGTTGTTGAAGATTTCTTCATGGCTATGCACTTAGGGAGCAGTAATTTCATCGTTTACATTTCATTCAGAGCCCTACTTTAAGGGTATGTTGTAAATGTTAAACTATGTATGTGTCAGGAAATGAGAGGTTTCTCATTGACATCCAGGGCTGTATTAAAACAGAATGAGAGATAATTTTCATCTGTAGTTCAGTCTCTTGTTGAGAATTTTAAAATGTTTTAAAATTCATGGGAATCATCAACACTCAGAAGAATCACATATTTGGCAATGAAAAATACATTGAGAGATTTTAAAGCCTGTGCAAACTGCCACTGAAGCTTATTATTTATGAACTCTTTGCTCTTTAAAATTGAGAACAAAGCAATTAACTACAATTTCACACCTTTAGTAAAACTAAGAACACAGTCTGCCAGCTATTGTAAATTCCAAAGTATATTCTTCACTTAAATTTATAGTTCCATTGTGTGGGAATTTTTTCTTATTCAAAGAAGGTTGGAAAATGTCTTTTTTTTTTCACTGACAGTGAACAACGCATGCCAATTTTGTTCTTAAAACAATGAACTGAATAAGCCCCATTGTAAAAGTAATTGCAAGTCCAATACCTGAGCACATTTTACACACAAGCAGAGTACAGAAGGTGGTAGGATATGCCACTCTTCGGTTTGTCACTGAATGTGGGGGTCGGAATTTTGCAAAGGTGCACCCTGATAGCTCACATCAAGACCTTCACGTACCCAGGACACTTACATGTGCCCAGGGCTTCATGAATACCCCTTAATCCTCACAGTGACCTACAATACTCATGCTGCACACTAACCTATGTGCTCTTACATCAGCTGACAATAGAAAGAGTAATTAACTCCAGCTTGTGCATGTGCAAAGTCATGGATTTGAATGTAGGTAGTCTGACCAGAATTCGGGCACTTTGCTCCTTCTCTGCTGTATTCTGCCCAAATGTGAGTAGGAATGAGAGATTGTAAGACTTCATGGCAATGTATTGTAAGTCAACACCTTTTATACCAAATAATGTTCCTTTTTGATATCAACCATAGAAATAACTCCCTTGATTTTCACACTTAGCAGCTGCTTAAAGAGGAATTAAAATTTAACCTGTTTTCTTTGTTCATTAGATCTCAATGTTGGTATCCCTTTCTTTCTGTTCCCTTTGCCTGGACTAGGTCCCTGCTTCTTCCCCTTAGCTACCATATCACCTCATCCTTCCTCCCTCAGCCTCCCCCTCAAATTGTTCAGAGAAAAGCTCTGCTCCTTATCACTCTCCTAATGGGAGCAAAAGGAAATGAAACAAGTGTCACCGAATGGCTCCTTGTGACACCATGAAGAACACAGAGAACCCTGACTTCATCTTCCCCAACTGAGTGTTCCCTGTCCCACCAAGAAGTAACTCAAAACATAAATAAAGAGCCCAACAGGAGAGATGGTAGGAAACAGAAAGCTACACATCCTGGAGCTTGGCAAGGGGATCGGGGGAAGGGAAAGATAGAGAGGAAGAGGAAAAGGCAAGGAAAATGATCACAACCCAATTCATCTGTGTATGAATTTCCCAAAATAAATGTAATCATACGTATCACAAATGTACACCAGCAATAAGAGGTAACTTATCATTGAGCTATTTTTGTGAAATTCTTTGCCTGCCCCAACCTCAGCCAGACACTGTTGTATTTAGTGGTCTGTGGGAGGCATTTGGATAAACGAAAATATAAACCCTATGAAATATGACAGGTGTTTCATGGTCACATAAGTCATGTACATACCCATCCAAAGGAAAATTATGTCACAAGAATGAATAAAACTTGGCAGATTTTATCTAATTTGGTTAGGGAATTTATGGAGTTCAGACTAACATACTTGTTAGGAAAATGAGGTTTGAGAGGATGGCCTCTATATTGTCTTCATTTGTCCACTTATTTCATTTTTTAAAAACTTTAAACATTTATCCCATATATATTCTCTCACATTTCCATTATTGGTTACCTAGTTTCCTAGTCTAGAAGAAGAAATTTCTTCTTACTTCCTGTCTATCCAATCGAACTCACTGATCACAGTTGGGCAGGTAGCCCAGAACCCTGTAAAACCACCCTGCCCCTCCAGGAGGTCCCCTAGTCCTCATTTTCCACCACCAACCCATACTTCTGTCACAACAGGGTATTTGGGAAGCAGTGTGCTTCTTGCACAATCAGATCACATTCCACACAGCTGTAATCTTGTCAGAGTCTAAATTAAGGCCCTAAAAGGTGTTGCTCAATGAATACTTCTCCCCTCAAAACTCTGTCATCATTTCTTTCTGTAATTGTTTCAGAACTGCAGCTTTTATTTTATTTTTACTATTAGAGGATTGTGATACATACTAGTTACATTCAGCCCGGGTGACTTACACATATCCATATCACATCTTGATCTTTTCACTCCTCCTGTCCTTGTGCCTAACTCCTGTACCCCTTCCCTAAACCCCTTTGCTTTTCCACAAAGTCTATCTTCATGTTTCCTAAAATGTCTCTTTTATTTGCTCTTTAGATTTTATATATATATATATATATATATATATATATATATATATATCAACTCTTGTATTAGAGAAACCATGTGATATTTAACCTTCTGTGACTGACCTATGTCATTTATATTATGATATCAAGATCCATCCATTTTCCTACAATGGTTCAAATTTGTCCTTTATGGCTGAGAAGTATGACTCCATTGTGTATACACACCGCCATTTCTTTATCCATTCATCCATTGGTGGACACGTAGGTGGTTTCCAAAGCTTAGCTACTATGAGTTGTGCTGCAGGAATCAGCACATCTGCAGAGAATGCAGGTACCACTGTAATCTAATATCTTTATCTGTTTTAGGAGAATGCCCAGAATAGGTCTAGCTAGGTCAAACAGAATTTCTATTTTTAACTTTTTGAGGAATCTCTATCCTGATTTCCATAGTGGCTGTACCAATTTATTTTCCCACCAGCAATGTGGAAGGGTTCCTCCTGCCAACAACTTTACCTGCATTTGTAAATTTCTCTTTTTATAAAAACTTATTTTTTGTTCTTTTTTAGCCCTTTGTTTTGTTTTCCATCTTTGTAATGTCAAGTGCTTCACACGCTAAAAAACTGTTAAATTTCAGACTGTTCACTGCAGGTTGGAGATAATGTTACATAAAATATATAATGAGTGGGAGCAAACATAGCTATATGAAAATCTTTCACGGCTGACGGTAGCAACTAAACAATCAGTGAGAAAGGGAAAAGAGAAGTGAGAATCTAGAGAGAGGAATTCAAAGGCAAATCTTTTCCTCCCCTGGAGGTCCAGGTGAATATAGAGACAGAAAATAACAAGAAAATATGGAAAACATAATAAGAGAGAGAGAAGGTGAGAGAATTCTTTCTGCTGGAGCTCAAATTCAATTTCACTTGGATGTTTCATAAAAGTAGAGTATTATGGGTTATTTTGCATCTGAAGTTGTTTACTTGTGCCATGACAAATCAGCTGTGAAAATAGCATGGACTAAAAATAGTTTGAGGTTCACGTAACAGTGTAGCTCATACAGAATGAGATGAATCACACTTTTGGGTTCCCTTAAATGCAGCTATTATGCACCCCCACGCTGACAATGAAGGTAGGAAACCCATCAGAATGGAGAACCATGGCTTCTGCAGAACAAAAGTAGGTGGGCCTGCCACATTGAAACTCAGGTGATTTATTCATCAAAAGAGTGACTTACTATCCCCCTGACCACATGTCTATTAAAAACTTTTTTTCATGAAGGTCATAAACAGTAAATGACTCTTCCTTGTCAGAAGAGGAAAATTCACATTTACAACACTTCCCCATAGTGTTGTAAAAAATATCCAGGGGATAGTAAATTTGTTCTTTGAAAATAACTTTTTTCATTTACCCTTGTAATATGTGTTTTTTAACTAATTTAAATTTATTTTGAAATAGCAACAACAAAGTCACACACACATATATGATTGTAGAAGAGGTTTAAAAAGGTTAAGAGCATGAATAGCAAATAAGTTAGATCACAAAGTGTATTAGTTTTTTCTACCTGGGTACCAACTTACCACAAGCTAAGCAACTTAACAGAGCAATTATTAATTATGTCACTGTGTTGGCATCTTGAGGCCAGCTATGGCTCTGCTGGACCTCTTCCCAGGTTCTCATAAGGCTGCAGTAAAGATGTCAGCTGGGCTGCATTCTCACAGGGAGCCTCGAGTGGGGAGGAATTTGCTTTCAAACACCTGTGAGTTTTAGAAGATTCAGTAACTTGCAGCTGCATGGATGAGACCCTAGCTTTTGCCTACTGTTAGCTGGAGGCTGCCTTCTTGCCCCAGACTTCCCAAGGTCCTATAATGCTTTTGCAGTTTTCTATCATGGCAGCTTTTCTAACCATAGCCACCTGTAATCTGCAGCTCCAGTCAGCTATGATGGAATCTTACATAGTGCGATGGTATCATTGCTAGAGTTTCTCAACATGTTTGCTGTATTTTCTTGGTTAGGGGCACTTTATTGGTCCTGACTGTCCTCCAGAAGATGACACAAAGGCATTGGTCAACTGGAGTGGAAACCACTGGAAATCACTGTAGGCCTTTCTGCCATATTAAGTTATGTGGACCACACTCATGAAATGCACATTCATATTATCTCAGTATCAATATTATAAAGGCGTGGACCTTCTCAGGGAGAATAATTCTCAATGTCATCATTGTGATTATGTCGATATGGTTTTTTTTTTATTTAGAGAAAAAAAGCAAAACAAAAAAGGGTAGAAATAATATAGAATTTTTTTAAAGTAAGAAATCACTAGTTGATAAATTACATATTGTTATCTTAGAAGTAGTTGCTCAAGTCACAAAATCAGAGCATAAAAAGTGGACAAACAATGACAGTACAAACCATTCTGTTTGATGAACTAACAAAAACTTAGTAGTATGGTTATGTATCTTGCACACTTAAACACACACATACAGTTATATACTTTAGAGAACATTCCTTTTCATTAAAAGGGATGTGGTATTTAAGTATTTCAATCAGACACTCTTATGGCAAGGAACTTTTTAATATAATGGAAGAGAAATATTCAGAAGACAAATTAATATTAAGCTCTATAATTTACATTTTTTAAATATTTTACAGAGGATAAAATGGAATAAGAGCAATCAAAACAAACTAGTGTAAGATATACAGGACTTCAAAATATTATAAAATCCACAATAGTTACCATAATGCCTCTTGATATCTTCAAAATAGCTGCAGATAACTTTGGACATAGTAAAAATCAAACAGAACAGAAGAGAATAGAAACAATAAAAACAAAACAATGAATACTATAAAGGACTTCAAAACAAGCCAATAGTAAATCCAAAATTGCTGCCATAATATATCTTGCTATCTTTGAAATACCTGCTCATGCCATTGGATTTAACATAATCAAACAATACAAAAGAAAATAAAACCCAACCCAACAAAACATGGAAATGATATATGATTTCCAAAACAAGACCATAGGGAATCAACAATGATGGCAACCCCCAGAATGAGATGCCCCCTTGATGCCACACTGTGTACCACTAGCCTCTGAATCTGTGATCAGACCACTGGCCCTAGACCTGCAGTGTTAGTGAGGCACCAAAGCACCACAGGCATCCAATTGCATTTCACCTCCACAGCTATCATCACAGCCTGTGTGTCTCCAGACAAGCCAGTCATTTATGGGTGTGTGTGGGTGGGTGGGAGTCGGTACTTCTTTTTTTCCAGCCAGTGCCAGAAGGGGCTGGGGTCTGTCTATTCCAGTCCAGTGGTGGCCCATGCATGGTGCTGGTTCCCACAGTGGGCTTGCTTCCTGGTGTAGTCTTGTTTTCTCTATCTCCAATTTGAAAATGACTGTAGTTTACATTTATATTTTTAAGAATTTTGTATTTGAGTCAACACTTTCATGAGTCATGATTTTGTTTCCTTCAGAAAAATAAAAGATATGATAAACAAAAATAGTTCTGTGTGGAGTGGAGCCAGCTGGTGAAAACTAAACCTTATCCCACTCCAGTATCCATATTTGAGGATCAAAGGCCTACTGAAAAGTTAATAAGGAAGTTGTGTATTGAATAATTGGAAATTAAGATTTTTATTAGCTTTTAAAATTATTTAAAGTCTGTGTGGATTCTATAAGAAAGGAGCTATATTTTTAGCTCAAAGAAAAATAGTCCCTGGAGAAGAACATACAAAGTTAGTGAAAAATCCATGTTAAGCTTTTACTGAGAATTCTTTCTATGTTAGGTATTATTCTAGATGGTGGTGACTGTGTTAGCTATATATTGGTGCTTTAAAAATTTAACACCTGAAAATTTCAAAAATTAACATATTTCCTGAAGTTCAAAAATCCAGGAGCACTTTAGCTGGATTGTTCTGTCTATCGTGAAGTTACCCTAAAGATGGTCCCCAGGTCTGCTGTCACTGTAAGCTTTTGGGGGGTTTTAGGATTTACTTTCAAGATGATTCATCTGACTTAGATGGAGGCCTGGGTTGCTTCCTTTGGAGGTCCCTTGAAGGAGTACCCCAATGTAGCAGGGGTTTTCCTCTGGACAAGCGGTCCAACTAAGAGAAGCTGTAGGGTTTTCTAATTCATCTCTGAAATGAGACCTTGTCTTTTTCTGTATTAAATTGGTCTCAGAAATCAACCTTGGGAGTAAATTACACAAGTTATGAATCACTGGGAAACTGGCTAACATAGAAAAGAAATGCATAAGCCTTATCAGAATAAATATTTTTATCCAGTTAAAGGGATTGCTTCCTTCCTCCCTCCTTCCTGTCCTCTTTTCCTTCCTTCCTTTCTACCTGTGTTGTTGAGGATTGAACACAGGGCCTCATACTTGAAAGCTAGGTACTCTACCGTGAGCAACACCGCAGCCCAAGGTGGATTCCTTTCAATAATAGAACATAGTCTTTTGATGCTAAGTAGGGTGAGTAAAGTGAGTTGCCAGCAGGTAATTCTAACTTTTGTTGAAGCAAACCATCAGTTTGTAGCAACTCTTCCAGTCCCTTCAACAAATGGTATGCCTGTGTCTCCTTTGTTTCTCCTGCCCCATCACCTAGAACTCCTTTCCTAGCCTGCAGAATGTTGCCTGCTCTTCAAGTCTCCATCCAAAGGCTGCTGTCACCTCCACAACTGTTTAACCCCCAGCTCAACTTTTCACACTTCTGAATTTAACCCTCAGATGTTTTTAATTTCTCTTACTCGTAATTTTTTCTGTCCTGCACTGTACTTATTCTTCTAAGTATTTCCTTATCTTGATCAAGTTAATGAGACAGCATCTTCTTGGTATGTGTACTGCCTAGTAAATATTCTAGCAAAAATGATAGAAAAACAGTGAATAACTGTGTGAAGGTGAATACTGTACGTTACATAGAGTACTTGTTGGAAGAACTCAAAAGCAAGGAAAAACCTGAAGGATGGAAGGTCATAAAGGGTTACTGTCACTGAGAAAAGTATGTGTTCAGATCAAAAGCAAACAACTACAGAAATATACTTTTGATGACAATTCTTATTTATTTATAACATTGACCTACAGTAGTACATTTCCCCCAGCTATTCTAGCAAAAGAAATGCTTTACATAATTGGAGTCATTTTATAGTATCACTCTTAATTTTAATATTCTTGACATATATATGTTATACTATATTCATTTCATAACTTTTTAAAGTTTCTCGGCATTTCTGTCCTCTTCTCAAAGTATACAGATCCACACTGAGAACTATTTTATCTCCATTACACTCTAAATTCTTGAATTCTTCTTGTCATTCTATTTTATCACAGAGCAAGGATGGCGAACTTGTTGGCACTTTCCTTAATCTTAGACTCTGTCATTTCAGAGTAATTATTACCGTTTTCTTCAGCATATCAGTTCACAGTGCCTGTTCTTTTCCATTGGATGACCTGAGATTATTTGTCTTCATGACGAAAAAAGATTTTGTATTGGTTAACATAATATACAATATTAGGTATTCAAACATTTGTATGTAATAGCGAATTTTAAAGAGGTAATGAAATTTATGAATGTATTCATCACTGCATAAATTCCAAACACTTTGCTATGGCCTACAAGGACCTCAACGGTCCACATTATGCTTTCCCAAGCTCTAATTCTGCGTCTCAGCCCACTGCAACTTTCCGTTCCCTAAGTGTGCTAATCTTTGTCTATCTCTAGATTTTTGCTCACAGTATTTCCTTTCCTTAGAATGATGCTACTAAATTTTCACATGGTGGGCTGGTCACAATAGTGAGTTTCAGTTTAAATACCAACTCCAAGAGGGACTTCCCATGACTACATTCTGTGAATAAAACCCCAGCCAAATTATTCTCTATCCAAACACTCATCATCTTATAACTATGGTATAACATCAAATTGACATTTTTATTTGCTGAGTTGTTCATTGACTCCCAGATTAACTTTTGAGTTCCCTGGGGCTGTGGCCATATGTGCTTTATTTATCAACTTAGAACCAAGCATCTTACAGTACCTGGAACATGGAAGGCGCTGCGAAATATTTTGTGAATAAATGAATGATTTAACATCTCACTAACTTAACAATGTTTTACTAAAAGCCTTGACAAAATTTCACCCCACATTCTTACTTTTCTGAGCAGTTTTACTGAATGTTTGAATTGTCACTCACCCAAATGATCAGCCTGTCTAAAGCATAGTTTAGGGAATAAAGTCAGAGCCATCTCCAAAATGGGACTCATCATATTTACCCTCAGTGGACATGCCGGGGGAATAACTTGTCATCAGGCCCAGCATGGCAAATAGCCATCACATTGAAAAAAAGCAATTTCCTGAACTGAAATGCAAAAACCACTAGGAATATGTCTCTTTTAGAAGAATCAGGGAGTGAAACAGCTAGCACACATCTATTTCAATAGACATGCTGGAAGGCTGGAAATGTTTCTTGTTTTTTATTAAACTATATGTGAAAAGCTGCAAAGAACTGTAAGTAGGCTAAAAAGTTGCATAGCTACATTGCAAGAGTGATTGAATTGGGATAATCGGCCTCACTCTCTGTCTTCCCCTTTTCCGTGTTTACATTCTCCTCTATCCAGGCACAGAAACCCTGCTTGCCCTTGTCTTTGATGGATTAGGTTGTGATCATCACTTTTCTGCACAGGCACACAGGCATTATTGTCATTAATAGTGAAAACTTCTGAAGAATAGTTATTCCTTTGTCTTGCCCCTAATCCATTATAAATTCCTAAAAGAACCCGACTAGTTATTAACAAATGCCTCAACAACTAAATCTGCTGATTTGCCTGATTGTATAAATACTAATCAAAAAGTAATGTTTGGGGACTGCTTTTATATGATAATCTCCTTAGTGCAGGAAAACAGAATTTTGGATATTCTGGCCCTACTCATATGTATTGAAAACGAGTTCTAGAATAATAAAAGTAAATGATGTTAATTAATTACTTGTAGGTCTGATATGCTTCATTTCACTCTGAAAATTCCACCGTGATTTTCTTCAACCAGATGATCCAGGCTGCACGAAGTCTTCCGCTCTGCCGAAAAGGAATACATTAACGCGTTAATCGTACAATGCTAATGTAAGAAAGTGCAGAAGAAAATATGCAGCTTGCATTCAAGTTTTACATAACCGGGAGCAGACAGACACGCCTATCACACTGCCAGTCTTAGAGGCTCTTTAATTCTGGCACATGGAATAAGATGCGTAAATTTCAGACAACCCTGTGGGTCACAGCGTGAGTGTGATTTATGGGATGTGAATTGCTCTCCTGGAGTGACTAATGTGAAGAGCCAAAGGAATCCAAATTCTGCTCCAGGGTCTCCGCTGAAATGCAGGCTCGCAGATTCGTCTCCGGCTGTTAACCTGAGCGATGCTCATGCATGATGCCTAAGAGGTCTCCGAGGTGTTTCGGGACTTTTCTATGGGTTACTTCTCACTCATATTTTCCTAAATAACAACAGAAATTCTAACTGTTTCCTCATTGGTGTCCTAAGTGTAGTAACTCGACTGTCTCCAAAGATGATATATTGAAACTTATGCTAGTGTGACGCTGTGTATAAAGCACTGGTTCTTTATAAAGTTAGCAGACTAGAATTCCTGCTTCACCAGTCTCCAGTCCTTCTGGCCAAATCACCCTACTTCAATGAGTTTCATTGTCTCTAGACAGATCTAAACAGTTCTAGCTCAATGGCTATACTATATGCAAAAACTATATATAAATTATCTTTAAATTATCTTAATCTAGTTAAGTTACCTTTAAATTATCTTACTTGACTAGATTAAGATAATTTAAAAGTCACTTGACTAGATTAATATAATTTAAAGGTCATTTGACTAGATTAAGATAATTTAAAGGTACATATTTTGTACTATAAGAAGCCTCTAAAGTAGCAAAACAATAACTAATAAATAATAAACCAACAATGGAGATAGGACACATTCTATCGCACTCACAATGGGATAAAAACACACACTTATAATCTCAGCACTCTCACAGCTAGGGCAGAGGGATCACAAGTTGAGCTGTAGCCTTGGCAAGTTAGCAGCAACCTGTACCAAATGAAAAGGAGCTGGGAAAGTAGCTCCGTGCAAAGGGCCTGGGTTCATACGCTAGTACCAAAACTTAGTAAGAAGGAGGAGAGGAAGGAAGAAAGGACGGAAAGAAGATAGAAGGAAAGGAAAGTGAAGGGAGAAAGGGAAGAAAATGGCACAGCAATCTAAAAAAATCATGAAAAGTGCAAAAGAAATAAGCAATTACCAGATGAGACTAAAAAAAAAAAAAAGATGAAACAGTGGGTTTAAACTCTATCACACAAATAATCATATTAAATATAAGCTGTCTATATAGTGTCTCAACTAGTGATTTTATGATGTTATTTTTTAAAATTCTGTATTATTCTACCTTTTTTCTATTTTGTACTTTTTAAAATTTTCTTTTCTTTCTTTAAAATAAATAAATAAATAAATATAAGCTGTCTAAACATCCCATAGAAGACAAACTGACAGGACAGAAAAAATAATTTAAAAATAAATGTTTGGAAAATATATCAGGCAAAGTCAATTGTAGAGAAGATAGGGTCATTTCACAACAATTATGCAGTAATAACGAAACTTGCGCCAAGAGCACATAACCCTAAATCTATGCTCACTAATAACAGAGTTTCAAATTACATGAAGATAAAACTAATAGAACTGCAAGGGAACTAGACAAACTCACAATTAAAGTCAAATATTTAAACACTCCTCTCTCAACAAAAAATAGAAAAAGTGCACAGTAATTTTAAGTACATAAAAGACTTGAAGAACCAAACAACCGAATAGATATTTATAGAACACTACACCAAGTGAAGAACAGCAGAAATTATTTGCAAAAGCACACTCTGCAAAATATCTCTAGAAACTCTTAGTAAATTTAGTAAAGTTGGTACAACATCAATATACAAAATGGATTACATTTCTATGCATTAGGAACTAAGAATTAGAAATTGAAATTAAAAATAAAATGATACCATTTATAATAACATCAAACTGTATAATTAGGAAAAAAGACACAGATGTCAGCCATTGGGAAAATGCAAATTAAAGCCACTAGATAGAACTATACATGAATTAGAATTTCTAGAATTAAAAAGATCAGTCATCCTAAGCATTGGCAAGGATGTGGAGCAAGCAGAGACCTCTCACATTCCTGCTGCTGCTGTAAAATTGTGTAGTTACTTTGGAAAACTGGAAACCTTTAAAAATGAACTATAAAACTATCTATAGGCTATGCATTTCACTTTTATATATTGACCCAGAAGAACTAAAGATATATTTCCATAAAATATTTTACATGAATACTCATACCTTCGTAGCTTTATTTGAAATGCTGAAAATACTACAACCAGCCAAATGTTAATCACCTGGTCAGTGGATAAGCAAATATGACATATTAGCACTATGCCATTCTATTCAGCAACAGAAGTAATGAACTATGGATGTGCACAACGTAATGAGTCTGGAAATAATTGGACTGAGCGGAAGAAGCCAGAGCCTATGCATGCACAAACCAAAAACAGAATACATACTGATTCCATTTATATAAAATTGTATAAATTTCAACCTCTAATAATAGAGATCAGATCAGGATTTACTGGAAACAAAAGAATGAGGAGCTGAGATGGGAGAGTGTAGCAAGGAATTAAAAGGGACACAGAAACACAGGGAGACAGATATAGTCATGTCTTAATAATAGTGGTATTGTCTTGGTTATAACTCAGAGTTACCAAATTGTACACTTCCAGTATGTGCAGTTTAGTGCACCTCAATTTTACCTACTAAAGTTGTTTTAAAAACCCCAAGAAAAGCAATTATACACAGGCTTGATGGAAATGTATGAGCCTTATTGTATATATTAGGACAAAAGAAGTCTGTTTTATCCAAAGGATTAATAACTTGTATTTCTAAATATGACTAAAGACAGGTCGTGGTTCTCTGTTTGGGGATGGGGTGGGTAGCTTTCCATCTAGGAACCACATGAGTCAAAGTTCTTAATGGGAATAAAAGCAGGCTGGTCTGGCCAGCAGCGCACCTGGTGTACAAGCACTTACCATAGTCAGTAAGATAGGGAACTAATTTAACCAATTCTTTAAGTATTTTGCACATAATTCAACCTCTAACTGAGTATTGCTAATGCATACAGAAAAGGAGTTGGAAAAATAACTTTGGAAAACATTAATTTGAATTACATCATATTGATTCATATTCCCAGATTCTAGGAACCAGTTATTGGTCTACCTGACTGTCATGTATATTCCATGTATCCCTAAATAATTCATCTATAGTGAGCACCGGAAGTGAACTATCAGGCACATATGGCCTTAAAAATCTCAAATTAGCTCTAATTTTCAGTAGCATCCTATAGTCTGTGGTTAGCCTGGTGATGTGGAAACCACATAGCCCAAATGGATATTCCATGGAAAATAATTTTAAATACTCTGGGATTTTTGTTTCTCATATAAGAAAAACCATATGATATTTAACTTTCTGTGTCTGATATTTCATTTGACATTATGGTCTCGCGTTCAGTTCATTTTTCTGCAAATGACAGATCTTCACTCTTTGTGGTAGAGTAAAATCTTTCTCTCCCTGTCTCTTTCTCTCTCTCTCTCTCTCTCTCTCTCTCTCTCTCTCTCTCTCTCTCTCTCCTTCCCTCACTGTTTCTCACTCTCTATATATACATATGCATATATCACATTTTCTTTATTCATATTTTTTTTAATTGACGGGTCTCTATGCTAACCCAAATTACAAATCAAGTGTGAAATATTGGGGTGATGGTAGGAAAAAGGGAGGTAGGCTTTTTCAAGATCAGGGTGACCATCAGATAAAGGAAATGGGGAGATTAGGGAGGGGAGTAAAAGCACTGAAAAATGATCAAGATACTATACACACAGTAGCCAAAACAAATGTTATTATGTATCACAAACACACAAGAATAAAATTAAAATTAAAAACACTAAAGCATCCTGGGAGAAAAAAGTCCCAGTGTTAAAAAAAATAGTTAAGAACATTGGATCCAGCAAATTTCATCAGGTTCTTCATAGTACCACTTCTTGGAGTGTTTACGTAGCAGCAAACCATCAAGAGCTGTGCCCAGGGTGTGGCTCTTTCCAAAGCTTTACAGGAATATGGAGCACCTTCCGCAAAGTACCTACTAGCAAGTATTAACAAACCCCTGTAGTATGCAGTTCGAGGGTGTTTTATGGATTACTAATGACAACTTTGGAAAGTTGTCACAATTAACTAGAGCACTTGCAGCACTTTAGTCACTAGAAAAATAAAACACAGGGCAGTATAACACACAAAAAGTGACTATCAACAGAGGAAAAAATAAGAGATTTTGCTGTTGTCACATATTTAAATCACATCTAATACTCAATCACTACAAAGCCCCTTTAAACTTGTAATAATTGTAATGAAATAATGATTTTTCATAAGGGCTTTTAATGTTGGTGAATGAAATGATTTAGAAAGAAATGAAGAGTAAATGAACTTGAAAAGCAAATGAAACGAGATGCAACTTTTAACTGGTTGTTGGGGTATATAGAACAAAGAACCAGGTTTTGGGTAAAATGATCAAATGAAAGAGAAAGACCAAGATAAATCAGAAGAGTAAGTTAAATTCAGAGAGTAGAAGCATCTTATATAAAAACTAACCTCTGAAATGTTTGAAAAGGTATTACATGTGTAAAATAAAAGAAAATGCTTTGAAAAAAACCATAATTGTAGGGAAAAAATTTTTGTAAATTAAACTTTTCATCTAAAAAAGAAAGGAAATGAACAAGTGTCAATGGAAAAATTCTTTTGAAAGCAGAGGACAACTAAAAGAGAAAACAAAATAGAATAAAGATAATGTGGAGAAAATGCAAGAGAAATAGAAAATCATTTCAAATAGTGTATATTCCTACTAATGGTAGTTCTAAAAAGATAGATTGAAGACAATGAGGAAGTGATGGTTATAAAATTAACATAGGAAAATTTATCAGAGTGAAAAGAGACATGAATATTCAGATTGAAAAGGTCTGTTAAGTGTGGTGGGAAAAACTATGCACTGACACAGTTTTGTCACATTTCAAAGAGTACAAGAAGTTGCTAAAAAAAATTGACATGGTTAAAAAAAGCACCCACAAGGAAATGAGACTGATTGGCAATAGAATCACCATCGTCACAACTGACTAGTAGAAATCAACAAAGTTATTTAATGTTTCTAGCAAAATTTTTCATCATGAAATTCAATATTCAGTAGATAAAGCAGCAAGTGTGATAAAATAAATATTTTCAAATACACATAACCTCTCTCTACTTATCCTAAGAAAATCGTGCAGAAAAATAGACACACATACCTGTTATAAAAAAGATCAGCTCTAGTTCAGAAAGCCAAAGGAGTAATAAAATGAGGTTAAGAACAATGGGTGTACTCATTTCAGTAGATAGGATTGAAAAGATGGAGAGTTTCAGTGCTTTTGTGAATAAGGCAGGTGTTTGTTCTTCTTAAGAAAAAAATCAGTTAGAATTTCTGGAAAAGAAGATAAGTACAATATTTTTCAAATGTAATGCCAAAAATTTACTATCATTTTTAAAACCCAGTGAAATGAAAAGACCAAATTTCTTTGATCTTGATCTCAGGCAAACTCTACTATTAGTGGTATGTGAGTCATAAATTGGATTCTTTGAGAACAAAAATAAATGCAAGCACTTTAGTTAGCATGTCTTGAACATTTGCATAGTCTTAATAGTATAAATGATGTTTATAGACTGATAATGCTTAGAATCTGTCAATCAACAAACCACAGAACACAAATATGGTTGGAAAATATGATAACGTCAACTTTGAAATATTGTCAGCTACAAAGGTGAAATTTAATCAGTAGAATATGCAAAAAGAAGGCAGGAAATATAGAGGGAAGGTTGGGTGCTATGTTTACTTCTTAGTCAGTTGCCCAAAATATGCTATAGAACATATGTGGTACGAGTAGAATAACTAGAAACAATAAAGTGTATGTACCTCTAGAAACACAGAAAAAGGGAGGAGCTTGTTTTTTTATAAGTCTTCTCCATTTTCTGCTTTGTTACTGTACCCATTTCTGATGGCCACTATAATAAATTACCACAAACTGTGGGGCCTGACACCTCACAAAGCATAGTCTCTCAGTGTGAAGGCTGGACCTAGGCCCAGGCAGGTAATCCCTCAGAGTTCTAAGGGACAATGCATTCCACGCCTTTTTCTCCTCTACTTTCTTGTCGTGGGTGTCCATATCCTTGGTGCCGTTTGGCTTGGAGCTGTGTCACTCTAATCTCTGTTTCTGTCTTCTTACACTGTCCCTTGTTTGTGTCAAAATTTCCCTCTTCGGTTGAAGACATCTTTCATGTTTGACTTAGGGTCCACCCTCCTTCAGCATGACTTCATCCTAACTATAATTTTAAAGACCCTATTTCCAAATAAGGTCACATTCCAAGGTTTTGGATAGATGAGAATTAGGGGGGAGGATGTATGAACCCATAACATTTATTGTATAAAATTAATACTTGCATAAGATTTATAATTTTGACGTGATTATTTTGCCTTTCTGTGTATTTTTCCTGGTATGTTGTACAAGCATATGTGTTTATCCAAACCCATTTGCCTATCTATACTAAACAAGTGCCACAGAAGTCTTCAGTGAGGATGGTTAATTAAGGAAGCATCCACAGAGACAGGTTTTGACCTCTTTCACTGGACCTTTTGTATGAAACGTGGTCTGGGTCTGTTATACAATTTAGTCATCCTCACACCAAAAAATTTTTAATTCATTAATTTAGCATTGGAAGAAATTTCTCCTTATTTGTAAAATGGAATGCTTCCTTTTATTGACTAATTAGGAAATATATGATTCATTTTATTTTCTTTGCTATTTTCACTGGCAGAAAATTTTCTGCTACACTTAGTAGCAAATTATGGAGGAAATAACTTCCTACTTATTTGGAAAAAATCTAAGTATTTGAAAGTCAATGTTTTTCATTATGGCAGCCATTGCTGATTTAATATCATCTTCCTTAGAAGTCCTACAATGCTTCTACTCTGCTATTACCATCAGTTCTATCTGTCATGTTGTGTCTTATTGGGATTTTAACAGATGAGATAGTATAAACAAATCTTTTTATTCAAAATGAGATATTATAGTAGCCATTGATCATAGTTATTCAGTTCAGGATGTCCTGTAATTCTTTCATTCTCTTGAATGGTTTTATACTATTGTGTTATGTTTGATATTATTGTATCTGAAACTAAGCTCAACTATAGCAGAGAAAGAGATATTTTGACAGCTACTGTTAATGTAGTAGTCTTATTGTAAAGTGTTGTGGTGCTTATGTTGTTCTGTTCTGATCTGCTTTGTTCTGCCCTCTTTTGTTTTATTCTCTTTAAAATAAAAAAGTAAAAAGTAGTAAGAACTGTAGGAGTAATAAAATCCAAAATGCATAATTGCTACTGTAAAAAAGAGAGCAAAAGAAAGTGCTCTAAAGTTAGATTGTTGAGCAGAAATGTTAATAGTCTCACTGTTTGAATGTCTACTTTCTATGCTTTAATTTTGTAACTTGAACAACTATTTCCAAGATGACAGTATGTAACTTATCAACTAGTGATTTCTTAGTGGTTTTTTTTGTTGTTCTTTTCTTTTTTTCCTTTGGAATTCTGTGTTGTTGCTACCCTTTTTTCTGTTTTGTTTGGTTGGTTTTTTTCTTTCTAAATAAAATTTTTAAAAAAAGAAAGTCAATGTTTTTGATAAGTTATTGCATCTTTTATTTAGTTTATTGACATTTAATCTAACAAATTCATTCTGTTAAAGTAGGCAGAAAGTAGAGCAAAAGATAAATAGAGTAAGTGAAAATTATTTGTGGCAGTGGGAATATACACGAAATGCTAAAGAAACACTTCAGAAACAGTATTGGTGATGGGACACTATAAGTGGGGTGTCAAAGCATGTCAGAAGGAGAGGATGAAGAGAAATCCAAGTTTTAAAGCTGCAGGTGTCTGAGGGTGGCAGCATGACAACAGAACCAAGAACAGACATGGAAGCATATTGAAGCAAAGAGAATGAGCCCAGACTTTTCTCTGGACCCCTGACATTGACTGTTGAGTGGAGGTAGGAGGAGTGCTCCTACCTAGCAGACCTTCATTCATTAACAGATTAATTAATTCACTTATTCCTTGGATTTATGCAATGTATATTTGTGTTCTGATCACACCATTTTTCCTTGCTACAAAAGGCAAAAAAAAAAAAAAAGACACATCCTTCTTGTAGAGCATATATTGTAATGGAAGAAAAAGACATTAATGAGCAACTAAATATATGCAGTATAAGGTGGTAAAATGGACATTAAAATTACAACCTAATACACTTTGGTGAATTTGAAACAATAATTCAAAAATTCTACCAGATAAGAAAAGCTTGTGTTCTGATGGATTCATTGTGAATTTCTACAAGAACTTCAGGGAGGGATCTAACACCAATACCACTCAAACTCTCCAATGAACTTAAAAGAAAGGAGTCTTCTCAAAGTCATTTCTGTAAGCTAGAATTACCCTGATTCCAAAACCAGAGAATAATCCAATCAAAAAGAGAGCTATAGGCCATTCTCTTTGATGAACATACATGCAAAAATCCTCAATAAGATCCTGGCAAACATAGTGCAACAAATTCTCAGAAAGATCACACACATCATGACCAAGAAGGCTTCATCCCAGAGATGCAAAAAATGATTCAACATATGCAAATCAACAAGTGCAATACATTGTACAAAAAGAAGCAAGGATAAAAAGCACATGATCATCTAAATACATACCAATAAAGGCCTTTGACAAAATCCAACCATTCTTGATAAAAACTCTAAAGAAAATAGGTATAGAAGGACCAATCTGATGAAAGTCATTTATAACAAACATACTACCAACATCATATTAAATTAGAAAAACCTGAAAACTTTCCCTGTAAAAAAGATGACCATAACCACTACTGTTCAACATAGTCCTCAAAACATCACCTATATCCAGGTGTGGTGGCACTTGCCTGTAAATACCAGCACTCAGAAAGCTGAAGAAGAAGGATCATCACAAGTTTCAGGCCAGCTTAGGCTACATAGAGTTCAAAGTCAGTCTGAACTACATAGTGAGACCCTGTTACAAAACAAAACCAAACCAAACCACTAACTAGAAAAATTACTCAAGAGAAAAAAAAAGCGACATGTATAGGAAAGGAAGAAATCAAATGACGACAAAAAGTTTTCTACAAATAACTCCACTAAGACTCTCAGAATAAATAACTAAATCCAGCAATGTAGCAGGATAAAAAAATCAACACACAAACATCAATAGCAATCCAGTACACAAATAATGAACTCACTGGAAAAGAAATTAGGAAAACAATGCCATTCTCAATAGCATCAAGAAGAATTAAATACTATACTTAAGAAATAACCTAACCAAGAAAGTGAAAGACCTCTATAATGAAAACTAAAGTTCTCTGGAAAAGAAGATCAAAGAAGCCACCAAAAAATGGAAAGATATCTCTTGTTTTTTGTTTCTGAACAGTCAGAACCAATATAATCAAAATAGCCATACTTTTAAAAAACTGATATATAAGTTTAAGGCAATCCAAATAAAAGTATCAATAGCATTCTTCACAAAATTGAAAAAGACACTCCTAAAATTCGTATGTAACCAGAAAAGACTGAAAATAACAAAAGCAATCCTGGGTAACAAAAGCAAAGCAGGTGGCATCACAATTCCAGAGTTGAAATTATATTACAAAACTATAGAAATAAAAACAGCTTGGTTCTAGTACAAAAACAGACATATGGATCAATAAAACAGAACACAGGATATAACAACTCCAAATGCATTCAACTATTTGATCTTTGACAAAAAGGCCAAAAACATACACTGAAGGAAAGATTGTCTCTTTAACAAATGGTGCTAGAAAATTTGGTTATCTACATGCCAGAGATTGAATTCAGACCCTTATATCTCACCATGTACTAAACTAAAATTAAAATAGATCAAAGATCTAAATGTTAAACACTTTATCTGCTCAAAAATAAAAGTATGTAAAAATCTTAAAGACATTAGGGATAGACAATGGCTTTCTGACCCGAACCCCAATGACACAAGAAATAGTACAAGAATCAACAAATGGAATCACATTGTCAAATTTAAAAGCTTTTGTGCAGCCAAGGAATCAGCCAGTGGGATAAAAACACAACTTAGAGAACAAGGAAAAAGTTTACCAGCTACATCTCAAAGAAATCATATCCAGAATATGTAACGAGTTCAACAAAGACCCCCCCAAAACTAAAATACCCAATCACAGAAAAAGACAACTGAAATACACACTTTTCATAAGAAGCACAAATGTCTAATGAATACATGAAAAATGTTCAGTATCACTGGCCATAGAGAAATGCAAACAGAAACAATATTGAGATTCCATCTTATCACTGAAAGAATGGCAGCCATCAAGAAATCAAATATGGCCAATGTTAGGGAAGCTGTGATGAAGAAGGAACCTGGCTATATAGTTGTTAGGGTTGTTAACTAGTATAATCACCATGGAAATTAGTATAGAAATTCCTCAAAAGCTAAAACTAGAATTCTGTTTATACCAGTTATTTCATTTCTAAATATCTACCTCCAAGCATTTAACACATCCTATTTCAGTGCCTCATGCTTACCCATATTTATAGCAGCACAATTCACAATAGCTAAATCCTGGAAGTGACCCATATGTTTTTCAACAGATACATAGATAAAGAAAAAGTGGTACTAGTACACAGTGGAGTACTACTGTCTCACAGAGAGGAACAAACTTGAATCATATACAGGAAGATAAATACATCTTGAGACCATATTTTTAAGTGAAATAAATGAGACAGTCAAGCTTAAATATCACATGGTTTCTCTCACATAAGAAACTCAAACTATAAATGAAGAGCAAAGTAAAAGACAGATAGTAGGAAGTAAGGAGATAGACTTTTAACAAACAGGAAGTGACTCAAAAGAAGCAGGAGAGAGGAGAGGAATAAAAAAGGGAATTGAGATGGGTCATGTGCATACACCAAGTCTCCACAAGAAATGTGATTATTATGCAATGCAAACAGGTACTAATAAAAAAAATAGAAACTGAAAGAAAAACTAACAGATACATAGCAAACAACAACAACAAAAACAAAACTAATCACACAAGTTGCCAGTCGTGGTGATGTACATCCCTGTAACTCTAGTACTCTGGGAGGCTTAGCCAGAAGACAGGAAATTAGACCTCAGCCTGGGCAATTTGGCAAATACCTGCTTCAAAAAAGATGAAACGTGACTCAGTGTGAATATCTTAGGTTCAGTCCTCAGTTACAAAATGAACCAAGAAAAAAATAATAATCAAATAAGGGGGTCTTCATAACTGAACATGCATCACAAAAGTGTTGATACATATTCAACTCCCTCTCCCCCAAAAATTAAATTCCCAGTGCTTCAGGTTCTGTGGGTGCTGGGACAAAAAAAATATCTTTCACACAAGTTCTCAGGTAAATGTAATGTTGTTTCCTGGAGACCACATTTGGAGAATTACTGTGCTTTGTCCTGTTTATACATTTGCACACATTTTAGTTTGTACATTTGACCATCTAAGCTGGGTGTTAAATTATACATTTAAACAGTCTTGTATAATTTAATAACTAATTTTGGAGACCCTGTGGTGTGCCAGCTGGATGTTATGTTAACCCTAGAAGCTAGAGTTGTGGGGAATGAGATGCACTCTGCCGTTTCTCCAAAGCACTGGGAATACACTGAGCCCAAAGTCCGTGGGAGAGCGATCATCTCTGCCTAGGTGAACAGCATCCTGTGTGGGAAGTGCAAACTGCACTCTCACTACATCAGTTCGGTTTAGGATTCTTCTAAACACACACACACACGCATACACACGCACACACACGCACGCACGCACACCTTCACATTCACTTGAGTTAACTGATGTGAAGGGAGAAAACGGGCACATTTGGAATTCTCTGCTTTTTGGGGGAAGAAAAAGAATGATTGTTATTCAGCTATTAAGTTACATATAGGAAAGGTCATTATGAGGTTTATGCATTCTTACACCCAGAGAACCTAAGAGATTTGCTTTGCAGCATGAAAATTTGACTTGGGCCAATTTTCCCTCAAAGGCACTCTGTGCAAGTTGGACAAATTTCAAAAATAAACAGGCAGAGAAAAGGGGAGGGAAGAAATTGGGTTGAAAATGAACAAGATACGTGAAATGCATGTACCAATTTCCCCAAGTGAACCTCACCATTCTGCATTATGGCATGCACTAATAAGCCAAAGCCAGAGGGCTCACAGACCTAGAGCACCACAGCTGTGACGGCTCAGGTGGCAGCGCTGGGGGCCGGGTCACTGTCATTCTCCTCCTCATGAAGAAACATCTGTGTGCTTTCTCCATCACACCTGGATGAGCTTGCTGACCCCATCCTCTCTTCTCATAACTGGACAATAATTAATTAGTGTCATAGCTGACCAAGCTTTATGATGCGTGCCTGAACCGCTGCCACTTCTCTCAGTGACCTCGCTAACGGACACACCTGTCTTCCCCCAGGGCCAGAGAGCTTTGCACACTGCAGAAAGAGGTATGGTAATTAGTTATCTCTCCTGCATCAAAATAAGGGTACACACACACACACACACACACACACACACACGTCAGCTGAATGGGAATGATAGGAACCAGAGACAATGGACCAAAATAACATTTCATAAGATTCTCTGATTTGACCATTACTGACACATTGCTTCCAAATTTTAAGCTCCTATACTTTTTTTAATTACTCAGTTGGCCTTTCTGATGTTTGTTTTGTGAATTGGGAAATATTTAAAATTCACCTTTATATTCAAAATATATAAAACACTAGCACATGACTACTTCCTCAGTGTGTGGTGAGTTGCAGTATCGTACGCAGTATTAGCATGAGTAGCTGCCCAGGACTGGAGAAGTCATATGGAAGTAAAGAAGGTGAGGTGGCAGCTGGAGTTAGGGTCCTGGGGGCACCATCCAGAGAAAGGCTGGGGACTGAGAGTCTGAGGACCAATGAAGTTTGGAAAAGGCAGACAGATGGGAAGGACTAATAATGGGGATCAAAGTAAATGTCAGTCAGAGGCTCAAGATTCACCTGAAATGCAGATATCAGCTCACTGGAGTGTGACAGGGGGTCACGAGATAATAATTCAAGCAGAAAACATCCAGTCAGAGGATCTGTGGCCAATCTCATTCCTCCCCAGATGGAAAGCAAACAGTCAGCTTATAAATGCAGTGGGCAGTAGGCAAAGGCTGAGTGGATTCAGGTCTCCTCTTGCAAGTTAAGGATTTGGTGAGCAACGAAAATTCATGAAGTTTGCTAGGTAGAGGCCAAGTTATCAGAGAAAGCTGAGAGGGCCTTGAGAAATAGCTAATCTTAAATATAGTGGTTAGAAAAAGACTGGGGAAACCCAGTTAAATCTATGCAAGTTATAAAGCCAGGTGGCCATTAGGATACATACTGGAAGAACTTTGGTAGAAATAAATTTAATCAAATATCTTACATGTTTCTGTACAGGTTAATGTTTTGCAACCTAGATGTGCTATTCAGTAAAGTTCTGAAATACAAATTACTTCTTACATATGCTAGCTCTTGGAGCATAGCAAATGATTCCAAATCTTAGTGGCACCTACAGCAGCCCTTTGGCAATCTTCAGGTGACTCAGGTGAGCAGGGAGTTCCATTGATTTAGGATAGACGTGCCTGGTTAACTGCTCAGGTGTCTGGGGTCACTGGCTTGTTGGCTGTAAGGTAGAAGATGTAGGATAATCTCAGAGGATATAAATGAGTTCTCTGCATTTCTCTCACACTCCCGTATCATGGATGTTCCACAGTGATTATCCAGATGAATAAAGAAGTGTGAAATGTACTAACCTTTCTCAAACCTCTGCCTGCACTCAATACTCTACTGCACTGTTGACTAAAGTAAGTCATGAGGCCAGAATCAATAAGGGAAGGCAGGAAGGAAGGAAGGGCTTATGTGACTAATGGGAGTCAGTAGGGCAATCAATCTACACCTACTTTTTCAGTGTGTAAGTGTAGGAACTTTGGAAATTCTGAAAGGTATCCATTTCACTGTATTTCATTATCTAGAAAAAAATACCCTGCTGTATGGCTTCTTTGTCATTTTTCTGTAATTCTATATATTGCCATTTTCTCAATTATTACACTGCACATATTTTTACAAGCGTTAGCATTCTTAAGCACCATGATATTCTGTAAGCCTGCATAATGCTCTGGTTGGCTGTTATGCTGTATTACCTTAAACATTTTTAAATTATGGCAACTTTATTACACACAAGGCTGCCTCCTTTGGGGTGTGTTTTAACTGGAAATTAGTGGGTCAATCATTCTTAAGTTTCTCGGTGCCTATTACAAAAACACTTTCCAAAATATTTTGTTCTGCTTTCTATAGTCAATTTCAAAAGCACTACATCCTCTCCAATCATGAGGATTACTTTATTTTATTAAATATTGGTAATAAGAATAACCACAATTACTTCCAAAGGCCATAGGTAGGGCTCAGTCTGTTAATTCTTATGAAGACACAGCACAGGTTTAGTCATTAGATGAACTCTGTATAAATGTTAATGAAACTCATAATATCACTGTGTTAATTTGATAGCATGTGGTTATTTGTGGTTGAGTTTAAGTGATGTTATAGCTTCCTTTGTGAACCATCGTTGCATTGTCTCTTCTCTTCTTTTATCTCCCCTATCTCATTTTCCTTCATTTGGGTTTTCTTTCTTCTGTTTCTCCTGCCAGTTTCTATTTTTGCATTCTATTTCATATGAAAAAGACTTCACTTTAAATTCTTTCATATAATTCATAAGGAAATTGCCCTATATGAAGCAAACTAAATTACTAGTTTCTATGTTCTTGGTTTTCTTCAATAGTACTTATTAAATCAGCCAAAAAGAAAAACCAGGATCCCAAGACAAACACAGGGCTGGCAATACCTCTGATATTTTCACAGGTGTTCATTTTCTTTTCTTTTAATTTTTTAATTTTATTTAAAGAAATCCCAAAATTTTTAAATCAGAGAATAACAATGGTTACTACAGTGTGTATTATTTTCTTTAGTTACTCAGAGTATAGGGCACAAACCAAAAAGATTCTGGCAAAGAAAGGACAAATAGATGAATAACACATGTTTTTTCAATGAAATAAGCTAAAGTAGTATAAATAAAACCAATTATCTCATATATTGAAATATTTTTAAATGATATAATTGGTAGTTTGGAAAGTATTTGAACTTATCTCTATTTTCTATTTTTTATTTTCTATGTCATTCTTTGTTTCTCATACAAGAGACTACATGTGACATTTGAGCTTGTGTGTCCGAGGGACTTCATTTAGTGATTCCAAGTTGCATCCATTGACCTACAAATACTTCAAGTCTCTCTCCTTTCAGCAGCATGGTATTGCATTGTCCACAAACACCACATTTTTCTTATGCTTTCATTTATTGATAGGTATATACATTGCTTCCAACATCTGGCTGTTATAAATTATGCTATAAATGCGGGTTTGTACAAGTTGCTGTATTACGATCCTTTTAGCTCTTTCAGAAAGATACCTAGAAGGAGGATAGCTAGGTCAAATGCAATTTCTAGTTTTAGTTTTTGAGGAATCTCCACACTGACTTCCACAGTGGCTGTCCTGTTTCACATACCCACCAAAAATTCCTGCCACATGCTCACCAGCATGTACTATGGTTAGATTTTATGATGATGGTGTCTCAGTGTAGTTTTAATTTGCAGTGATGATAAGCATTTTTTCAAGTATTTATTAGCCATTTGTATTTCTCTTGAGAAATATCTATTCATTTCAATTGCCCATTTTATTATTGAATCTTTCATTTGGAGGCATCTAGTCTTTTTAGTTATTTATATATTCTTGATGTTAGCCCTCTGTCCAAGGAGTAACTGGCAAATTTTTTTCCATTCTTGTCTCTTCACTCTGTTGGTTGGTGTTCACTTTAGATTTGTATTGACCCTAAGTTACTGAAATTTCTCTATTTCCCTCAGTTTCCAATGATAAAGCTTGCCCTGTCCAATCCATATAGACCAAAGAATGATGCACAAAGTCATATACTCATTTTCTGCAATCTGTGAGGACTACGTTGGCTCCATAGGGCTTGAGGTGGCTTCTCCTGGATTGATAAGAAGCTGTAATTGTTTGTCTCATCAAGAGTGTCACAGAACACTAGAATTATTCTATGTAGGGAAGATAAACGTCTTCTCCTCTCACTTTGTTTTATTGGCAACAATTAAGTTGATTTAAAAATAAATTCACGCTGCCTCTGTATACACTCTATGCTCAAACATTCATAATTGCTCCCTGAGTGTAATGGCCTAGATGTTAATTTTAGATAGTTGAAATGGCAAGTCATATATTTTTAAGCCACTGAGTCATTTTTAATTAATGTCTATTTGTTTTAATTTTGAAGCTCTGCTGCAATAATCAATAATGGAAGTAGAAAGCTTATGTCATAATGACAAAGTTATATAGATTCTTTGGGACTGCAAATTATTTGTGGAATGTTTATTATGATTTTTTAAAAAAACATAAACAGATTATTATAAAAGATATTCTGTTAAGTTGGCCTGTAATGTCTTCCCACAGGTCACCAAAATTATTCAGTTTTATGTAAAAACAGTGAACAGAGTAGTTTGAAAAATCAAATAAAAGGAAGCCTGTGACTTTTACATCAGTAAAGAGTAATGGTCTTCCATTTGAGGGCAGGATGGTCCAGGTCTTTCTATTTTTTTTTCCATAATCAGCTGCTTGGAGTCACACAGTCAGCAGACAGAAGATTTGATTTAAAAATACAACGATGGACTTAGAAGGGGGAGGAAGTGGAGAGAGAACAAAACCATAATTATGACCATGGGCTGTAGAAACTAAACACATAAGAAGCAGAATGAGAACAAGAAAGGAGTGCGGATGTTAAAAAAATATGCTGAGTTCTCTGGTCAGGAGCCGCAGCACAAATGAATAAGCAGGAAATAGAGGAGAGGAGGCCAGAGATATTTTATGCATAGCATAGTCATTAGTTATAACAAGACTTAGGATCTAAGTTTGAGATAAATTACAGTGAAAACAAGATCTTCATAAGATGCCAAGACAGGACATTGAATGGAAAATCTACGTAGGTGGTAAAATTACCCTGAAAAGATTACATGTAATGCCTGAGAAACAGTCATTAAGCCAAGAGATAAAATGCTCAATAAGCTAAGAAAGTCCAAAAATGGTAATACATATATACAGGGTGTTTTAAATCAGAAGGCTAGTGTTTTAAAGGAGGTGATGGGGTAGAGATTTGAATAGCTCCTACAAAAGAAAGATAGAATTTAATATGCTCAAAAGGAAATTCCTTTCCAAATATTTGAAAGCTCTTGGGCACATGTGTAATCCTTCAAAAGTAAGTGCATTCAATAAAGGTGGAAAATATCCTTTCTGAAACAGAAGAATATTACTACTGATTTTTATTTACAAAACTGTGAAACAAAATAGGGACAATACATTTGAAAACAAATGATGCTCAGTATTTATTTGCTGCATCCAATTTGGAAATAAAGAAAGAAAGAAGCAGGCTGAAAGAATGCTGCCTGCTTTATAGATTTTAGATGCTCACGCTGTGTTCATCCGCCTGGGCCAGTTGCCTCCGCAGAATCACAGCTGTGTCTCTGCTCGTCTTGCTGACACACTCACTCTCCTACCACCAGGGATAAGGTTCAGGCCCTGGGCGCTGACAGCATCCTCCTTGTTGCTGGGCAGCAGAGGCTCAGACAAGAGGACACAGGCCAGCTTGCCATGTAGGCTCAGACTGCAACATGCTAATAGCAAAACAGGCTTCTTCACCAAGTGCTGCAAGAGTAGATTCTATCTGTTTCTTTCCTGGAAAGATTGTGCAAACACCACATGGTCTCAAGAGAAAACAGACACGTCACAACTGAAAAAAATTCTTTAACAGTTTTTTGTTTGTCTGTTTGGGGTTCAGTATTAAGGACTGAATCCAAGGTCTTCATACTGATCCACAACCTCAGCCCTTCTATTTTATCTTGATGCAGGGTCTCCTTCAGTCACTAAGCTGATGAGGCTGGACTTGAACTTGTGACCTTCCTGTCTCAGTTTCCCAGAATAGTGGAATGACAGATGTGTTCCGTCATACCCCTCCTGCTTTAAGTTTTAAATTGACTGCCAAAGGATTCTGTGATTCCCAACACTTCCACTTAAAGATCCAATGGTACCTGTCACTGTGTCCCTCTACCATGAACAGAAGAAGGTTGTTAATGATGTTAAGAAAGTGTGTCCTGTGCTTAGGTCAGGAAAGATGCTGTAACAAGAAATAGATACTCAGGAGGCTGAAGCTGGAGAGTCCAAATTCAAGGCCAACTTAGGAAACTCATCAAGACCCTATCTCAAAAATAAAATAACTAACATAAAAACATATTATGAAGTAATATATTACTTAGTTACATAATACATTAAATAATGATATTATCACTTAATATGATTTAAGACAGTAAAATAAGTTAAAAATATTATTTGAGGGAGATTGCCCATGTATATATTTTATTTTTTAAAATGTCCAAATATACAGTTTTACTCATGAATTATGCTCATGGCAAGTCATTAGGAAATTATGACAAAGTCCTCATGAACCAGTGTCCACCACTCTCAGAAGTGGTTTTGTGAGATTTTTGCAGAGTGTATGTATTGTAAAATGAGTCTTGCATTATACACTGCTTATAATTGTATGTTGCTGTATTTCACTTCGCAGCTTAGCCCTCCCATTTTGGTGAAGGGCACCTTCATGTCACTAATTATGAAAAGTTAAAAATTCCATCCTCTAAAGTTGAAGCAAGTCTTTCCCCTGACCTCAAAATCTGTGGAGACTGTTACCAGATCTGATGCTTCTGACTCATGGAAAGAGCTCTGCTACCAAAACATGGTGATCTGTAGCTGTAGAGATCACCATTCTGGAACCAAAGATGGTGGGAGTCCTCAGGAGAGAGGCCTGTCTCATGCAATGAACATTTTACATAAAAAATGATATAGAATATGGCCAGCCTTAGAACGACATAGGTAAGCATCACCAATACTGAGAGAAGATGTATTCTTTTACAAAAATTGTAAGCACATAGTTGCTGCTATTCAAACCAAAACTAAATTGGATAGGAACATGTCAGAATGATCCTTGCACCAAGCAAAATACTCATTTACATGATTATCATGTGCTATTTGAAAAAAACTAAAAATGGCCAGTATGTGCTTGAGACAAGAAATGGAGAACTTAGAATGTATCAGGAGAAATATTATAGTATCACTGCTTTCTTCTTTTTGTTTCTTTTTTAAGCAAAGTTCCTTTGTCAACTTATATCTCCCAAGGCAATCTATTGAAATGACTGGAAATGCTCTCTGCCCTCCAAATAATTCTAGTTTAAAACAGTAGTCTATAACAAGGATAATGCATGCAATAATAAACACTGACTTTATACAACAAACAACCTTTAGAAAAATCCAACATAGGAAATGCATCTTTCAGATCTTCCATACTATATTTCCATATTCTTTTTCCTTATTCTCCCATTACTCATGTCTATATTAGTGCTTCAGGCTTCAATCACTTTGTCACCTGTGTGGTTCTTACTCCACAAGCCACACCTTTTAGAGATCTTTAATCATGTTATTTTTTAAATTAGTGTTTTCTTGATAGGTACTCATTTGCGGCAAGATCATTTGCTCAACATCACTGACGGAAAGTGTAAGTGCGAGACACACTACAATTTGTTCCCCTGGATCTAAGATCTTTTTTGGTGCTTTTCACTACCTTATATCACATCTGTGGGAGGAGAGGATGTTTTCTGGTAATAATAATAACACCTATTACTTAGTGAGAATGTCCCATGAACTCTCATACACTGTTGGTGAAAGTGTATAAATTGACCCAATCACTTTGGGAAACTGTTGAACAGTGTCTAGTAAAACTGAGGACACACAGTGCCTGATTCAGAGGGGCATGTTCATGTGTGTTTCTTCAAAAGAACTAATCATAACAGCAAAATTAATAAAGTCAAATGAAAACAGCAAACAACATGTCTGTAATATGTAGTCTAATGGATAAACTGTCACACAATCAATGCAATACTGTGTAACAATGAGAACAAATAAATTTTTTTTGATTTTTTTATTTTAAAGAGAATAAAACAAAAGAGGGCAGTACAGAGCAGATCAGAGCAGGACAACATAGGCAACACAGTACTTTACATTAAGACAACTGGACATCAACAGTAGCTAACACCATATCACTTACTCTGCTATAGTTGAGCATAGTTTCAAATACAATAATATCAAACATAACAAAATAGTATAAAGCTATGCATAGAGTGAAAGAATTACAGGGCTTTCTGAACCAAATAACAGAAAATGATCAGTGGGTACTATAATATCTCATTTTCGATAGAAAAATTTTGTTTAAACTATCACACATATTTAAATCCCAATAAGATACAATGTGACAGATAGAACCAATGGTAGTAGAACAAAAGAAGCATGGTAGGACTTCTAAGAAGGATGATATTAAATCAGCAATAGCTGTCAATAAACTATAACTACTTATGGCTTGAAATAACAAAGATTAATTGCATAAATATTATGTTAAATGAAAGATGTCAGTACTAGCCTTCCCCAAAAGATGGCAAAACTGATGTAAGCCTTTGGAAGTTAGCATAAAGTTTAAGCCTTTATTGGTCTGGAAGCAGAAAGGGTCATAGGACATTGTAGGTATTCTGGTGATGATTATTTCTTCATCCAAGAATTGATCACTCAAGATTTGTCAAAATTCACTAGGAATACATTTAAGAATTTTGCACTTTCTGGTATACAAGTTATAGTTTCATCACTTTTCAAAAAAAGAAAGGAAATGATCAATTTAACTAATCACATTAATAAAATAATGGAAAATTAATAAAATCATCACCACTGAGGCAGGAAAACCAATTAATAAAATTCAACCTTAGTTAATGAAAACTTTCTTAGCAAACTTGGAATAAAAGGAAACTTCATTAATCTGAGAGAGAATATCTGTAACAAACTTTCAGCAAACCTCACATTTGATTGTAAAATATTGAAAACTTTACCCTGAGATCAGGAATCAGACAAAGATGCTTATAATCACCAATTCTCTCAGGCATTTTCCTGAAAGTCTTAAGTGCTGCAATAAGCCAAGCTTTGGAAATGAAGAAATAAAATTGTCATTATTCATAGATAACTCCATAATACTCAGAGGTAATATAAAATAATTCAAAAATCAGCAGTTATAATTAATATAGAAATTTAGCAAATTTATTAGGCAGAAGATGAAAAGAACACAATAGTTCTAGATATGCACAATAAAAATAAAAATTCATTGAATCAGGACACATAAAAACTTAATTATTGACCTTTTATGAAGGCACATAAGAATGCTACACAGATGAAAACCCACTGGTTCTCCTTTTTTTTGCTTAAATTTATTCTTCACTATACATATTTGTGTGATGTAATGTAATTATCTCATACATATGTACAATATTTAATAGTCAATTCAAAGTATTAGAAATTCCCTCTCCTAAAACATTTACTATTTCTTTGTGTTGGAAATCTACAGACTCCTCTATTCTAGTTCTTTATATGGTAGACAGTAAATTGTTGTGACCTGTATCCTTCCCACTGTGCTGTACTTACTCGTTCTAACTGTATCTTAGTACCTACTTTATGATCTCCCTGTACGCTATTTCCCCCTCTCTTCTTGCTCTCCAGTGATCACTATTCTTTCTATTCTACTCCCATGAAATCAGCTCTTTATCAGCCAGATACGAATGAAAACACGTTACTTGCCTTATTTTACTTAAGGCACCTGGCTTATTTTACTTAACACAACATCCTCCAGTTCCATCCATGTTGCTTCAAATGACAGGATTGCATTCTTTTATGGCTGAATAATACTCTACTGTGTACATGGACCACATTTTCTTTATCCATTCATCAGTCAAGTGGACGAGTTATTTCTAGTTCTTCTCTACTCTAAATAGTGCTGCAATAAACATGGGGATACAGGTATCTTTCGACATTCTGATTTTGTTTCCTTTGGATATATACCTTGTAACGATAGAGCTGGATCACATAGTAGTTATATTTTTAATTTTTTGAAGAGCCTCTGTATTATTTTCCATAATGACTATGCTAATTTACATTTCCACCAGTAATGTACTAGAGTTCCCCCTTCTCCATGCCCCTACCAGAGCTTACTAATTTTTGTCTTTTTGATAATAACCACTCCAACTGGAGTGAGATGACATTTCATTGTGGTTTGCATTTCCTTCATGATTAGTGATGTGGAACATTTTTGTATACTTGTTGGCCATTTACATATCTGCTTTTCAGAAAAATGTATGCAGATCTCTTGACTGATTTTTTAATAGAATTATTTGGTGTTGGTTTGGAGGAGGGTTTGCTTTTGTTCACTGTTGTGTTTTTAAAGTTTTTTTCTCTTTTATATTGTGGATATTAATGCCTTTACAGATGAACAATTTTGCAAATATTCTCTCCCATTTTTTAGGTTAACTCTTTATTGACTGTTGCCTTTTCTGGGCAGAGACTTCTCAGTTTGATACAATTTGTATTGTGCATTGTCACTTTTGTTGTTTGTGCTTTTGGGATTTTATGCAAAAAAAATTTCATTAACTATGCCAATGTTATTTTGCTTAGTATAGCTTTGAAGTATTTTTATCATTGGTGTTGATGATGTCTATTCATTTGCCCTTTTTCTTCTTCTTTGTTAAAAATGTCTGGCTGAATTAGGTTATAACAGTTTGCATTCTTTTAAAATCATAATTATTAATGTACATTAAGTGCATGAGTTCATGGAATTCTTTATGTAGTATGTTTTAAAGTCAGTATTATGATATTTTGACTTTTTTCTCTTTTTTTCAGGGTTGCTATTTAGAATCCTTGCTTATTCTGTATGAATTTTTGGATTATTTTCTTTATTTCTGAGAAGAATACCATTGGTATTTTAATGGAGATTGCATTGAATCTGTAAATCATTTGGAGTTGTGTTTACACTTTAATAATATTAATTCTTCTAATCCACTAGCCTGGGAATAACTATGTTAAGAGATGAGAGAATATTTAAAAAGTAGTCTACTCTAAAATGAGCAGGGCTACCTCAGTAGCAAATTTTGAAACTGACTCCCCCATTGTAATACTACTAACTAATGTATTTTTTCCCAAGTTGATTCAGAGGTAGAAACAATTCATTGCTGTATAGGTCAATTTATAGTTATTAAGATATAGGCTTTTTTTTCACCAAGTAGCTTTTTACATTTTTATAAACATTAAACTTTCCTTTTTAGAAAGGACAAAAGCCCGGTGTGGTGGTGGACATCTATAATCCTAGCACTTGGGAGGCTGAGGCAGGAGGATCGCCATGAGTTTGAGACCAGTCTGGTCTACACAGTGAATTCAAGGTTAGCCTGGGTTGCATAGCTGAGTTCAAGGCCACCCTAAAGTACAAAGCAAGACTCTGTCTCCAAAAATAGGTGTGGGGGAGAGAGCTATGCCATAATTGGGAATACTTCAAAGGCTCTAAAAGCAATGTAAGATTTTCACAGGATTTTGTGTATAAGAGTCATCACTACAGCATTGGAAAGGACTGGGACTCATCTGGGCAACTGTGCAGGTGGTTAGGAATCCTGAGTTTCATTACAGTCACCATGGACAAAGACATTCTCTTGAAACTTAGTTGTCTTAATGGTGTGGTTATTCTGTGTCTACTTGGTGTGTTTTTGCTCTGTGACAGGCACGGATAAAGAGATAAAAATAAAATTACGATTCTGGTTTTTACTAGAATCCTTCCTTTCATTTTTTCTGCTTTAACGTATTTCAATTTCTTTTTTTATACATTTCAATTTCTATAAAGAGGTTTCATGGTCATAGAATAGTAACATGCAGCCACTGATATTTTGGCTGAGTTTCTGTTTTGTGTGTCTATAAAATCGGGTTTTTAGATTTGGTTTCCACTACACGAAGGAAGGAATTTATCAAAGATATGAACAGATTCCTTTCAAGAAGTCAAATTAGGATAAAAAAACTGTTGTTCCATTTTAATAGATCATTCAATAGCTAAAACATAAGCCCCAATGGCATTATGATAATTTACTACTGATAACATTATATTAGGTCTTAGGAATAGAAGTTTTCTTTTTTTCTTATACTGAACATTATGTGGAATTGCAGAATATTTTTAACTGACCTGCATTTTTTTCTTAGAACAATGAATTTAAATGCTTCATAAAGTAGTGAACTGGGGTCCTGTCACATACTTAGTTTAAGATATGATACTAAAAATTTTAAGAACTGTGTCTTGCCATATGTAACACAAAATATATTCACAGTAGATGTTTTCTTTAAACATGTTTCAAAATATGCATTTCCTTTAAAATTATTCTTGTTGAAGAAGAAGGCAAAGGAGAAGGAGGAGAAGGAAGAGAAACAAGGGGAGAGGAAAGAGGGAAGAAGGAAGGAGGGAGGAAAAAGGAGTTGGAAGAGAAAAGAGGGAAGAGAAAAGAGGGAAAAGAATTGATACCTTTCTTGAAAAGACTTTTTTTCTTTTTTCCCCTTGCTTTACATAGGACAGCATTTCCCCTGGTTCTTTGGTTTGCTTGTATTGTGTGTGTGTGTGTGTGTGTGTGTGTGTGTGTGTGTGTGTGTGTGTAAACCATCTTCTGCTTATGGCTTTTCTGATGTTTCCAGTTTTCTGGGGTTGTTAAGACTACGGAACTTATGAATCTTTTGTTTAAAATATCTTCCCAGGTTTTGCTACTCTTTCTTTACAATTTTTAGCATGTACTAAAACTTGCTATTGATTCTAAAGGAAAATGCATAAATTGATTCTTGATTTCTGGAATTTAGGATGAAAACCTTATATAATCTTAACATGTTAGGTAATGTGGGTTAGAATTGTTGAACCTGAAAAAATCTAGATTGTACATGTATTTCAGGGTGTAGATGACAGATGACAATATTTCAATGTTTCTAAATCAGCATTTTCATAGTAACTTAAAATCACCAAGAGTTTCGGAGAGTTGAGATATTTGCTGATATTTATTTCTTTACATTATTTCTAGTAAAAAATAATTTCTCATGTGTTTAAGGACCTCCAGAAATACTTAAACTAGCCATATCAATTTGAGGATATGCTTAAAATTTTTTACAAGTCTAACATTTTAAAGTTGCAAAGTCATTTGAAAATAGAGAATTGAGGCAGGAAGAGAAATCACAAGAAAATCAAGCAAAAAAGCAATCAAGCAGTAAGTGTACAGTTATTTGCCTAACTTGTTATTAAGTGGGTCCAAGGAGGAGTCAGTGGCTCTTTGTGTATGCTAGTCTAAAAAGTCTATCTATAAAGTCAGGAACTTGGCCTTGTATATGGACTACTGATGTGAGATCACTTAATTAGACCATCATTAAGTGCAAGTCTCATGTTGGTGTGCATTTAGTTGATAACCTGTTGGATTAAACAGTTGAGATACCATTTACTGCCTTTCTACCGAACCAAACCAAGCCATCAAAGCACTTGATATTGTTTCACCTAGCTCCACATTTTTGAGACTTATATAATAAAACCAGGAACAGAAACTTTTCTATTGCTAAGATAGGGAAAAATAATATCTTATTTGATGTGTCTGCATGCTGCCTTCCACCTCTATTACCCCATAACCTAAGCATTTTCTTTCTCAGGTTGAGTTTGTCCTTTAACTTGTCAGTAATATGGTTATTATCTTATTTAGGAAAGAATTTATTGTTGATAACTCTCTAACCAGGTTTTCTAACTTCTTCAATATCACCCCCTCTTCCTTTATTTAAAATTGTTCAAGATTATTTTTTTCTGAAACTCACTTTAAGTGAAAATCTAAGATGTGCTTCCAGAAAATAACAGCTGATAGATTATAGTCCAACTTCAGTATTTGTAAGTATTTTATTTGTGTGGTACTTAAATATCCTTTTTGTATGACCTCTTTAGAGCACTTGGGGTAGAAAGACTAACTGCACATAAAAATGATAATGACCAGGCCGGGTTGGAAAGCAGGATTCTGAGCCACTCACTGTAGCAGCTACAGTCTGCGAACCACCAACTCTGGCCTACAATACCACCAACCAGTAATCCACAGCGTGTAACAATTAGTCCCGCAGGTGAAACAGCAGTTCATTCGGCAATTAACTCTAAAAGGCCAATTGGTTAACAATTGGCAGGTTCCCTAACTTTTGACTGTTTCCAAATCAGGGACAATGGGGGCAAATCTCACCCAATGCAGTGAGAGAATACACTCTACCCACTCACCTAGAAGGACTCACTGTGATCAGTCCACCTACAGCTTTCCCACATCCACAGTCTCAAGTCGGAACAAACCAGAGCTTTCTTTTTCCATTGGAATCTCTGCCAGTTACAGAATGATGGTGTTGCGTGTGCTTGCTATAGCAAGCTCTAACTCACTAGCTTTTGTTAGTTTTCATTTGCATAATCTTCATTTATTTCCACGGGGTAGTGAGAAACAATGTTTTCTATTTGACTGGCACTTGGAGAGAAGATTTCAGTGACTGTGACATAAGTAGAAACATGGATTCTGCAACTATTCTTCCCAGGGACCTAGGTTTTGCAATATTTTGTCCTATTTTTCAACATATGATCTTTGTACTCAGAATATTGTACAATTATCTATATCTATTTGTTCAAGGGTAACTGCATTCTCCCAATTGTTATTTACAACAAATGTTTCATATTACAGATTGAACATCCACAATCTGATAGTCCAAACACCTAAATGCTCCCAAATCTAAACTTTCTGAGTGTCAACTTGACACCTGCCACCACTGTTTGACAGATAACAGGGAAAGCATAGGTGCCTTAAAACTACTGTATAAAATTACATGTAGGTCGTGTGTCTAAGTTACGTCTGAAACATAAGTGAATTTTATGTTTAGATTTAGGCCTCATCCCCATGAAATGTCATTGTATATTTGTAAGTATTCCAAAATCATAAATCTAAAACGCTTCCGGTCCCAAGCATTTCAGAGGAGACTTTCAGCCTCTATTAGGTTATCTCTTAAACCACCAGCTTCTATTTCTACGTATAATATTCCCTATAGACCACATCATCATAAATGCCAGTATGCTATTAATTGAAATGCAATCACATGAGAACTGACTTATGTTCAGTTTGTGCCATGGGCACTAGAAAAATATAGGGCTTATTTCTCTGTGATCCTCTGCTGTATTTATTTGGATGACTGGCAATATATGGATGAGGACCTGAAACTTTAAAAAAAAAAAAAGCAGTAATGTTTTAATGCCTGATGCAATCCCAGAAAGATGAGAGTGAAGGAAAAGAAAAACAAGGAATGATGGGAAATAATCTCTGGTCAAAGTGTGCCCAGACTAGAAGGTGATGGCCCCCATCCACAGTTTAGGTCACTTGAAGCCATCAGCCATTGATGGCGGAAGACATGTTGTGCACTGTGGCCTGGGACTTTGTCTCTCCAGAAACAGAGAGAAGAGTCACACACAGCCTATCAGATTGGAGCTCAGGAGACGTTTTGAGATTCCAGCATACCCCTTGGGAAGACCAAGGTAGCTGTGCTATTAGATCCATGAGTGTAACCAGCCTTTGGGGACCTCTGTCAATGCTGGGGGTCTTTGCATGCACAATTGGGCAAAAGCCCAAGAGAAATGTAATTCCTACAAGTTTGCCATGGAAGATGGAACAGAGAAAAGCCAACCCAATAAAACAGCCTTTAAAAAATAAGAAAAGTCTGCAAAAAAAAAAAAAATGGGGAGAGGAAACTATATATCTCGGAATTTATGCCCCTGGAATAAGTAACCACCTGCTCTCCTATCAGAATGAGCAAAATAAAATCACAATATTTAATAATGGTTTTCCCCCCAAATCATTCATCTTAAACTGATTTGAGTATAGAGAAGCAACAGTGAAAATTAAATTGATCTACCTCCTGGGATTATGGGTGTGAGTCAGCCTGACTGAACTAAGACAAATATAAAGGAAACAAAACATAGTTTTATGCCTGAAAGCAGTTATTTTGCAGGGAAAGATCAATATTGCTTTTGATGTATATACATATTCCACACACATAAGAAGGAAATAGCATTAATTCAAGGAAAAGCCATACCCAATGTTTACTACAATATTTTCACCACGACTGTTTTCCTTGGGGAAAGAAATGTTGGCTTGCACGAGAAATGCTAATTACCTAAGAAAATACTAATAACATTATTTTAATTAGCTCTGTGTTCGTGTTACACGGTTGTAGAAAATTTCAGTCCTGAAAATGATTATAAAGCATGTCGACATGTCAATCTCCGGGTTATGAATGAAGCAGATCCTCAGGGTACTTGTGGTGTTGTAAGACTATAATCACCAAAATGGCTCTGAAGCATATTAATATGAGAAAATTACAGCAAATTCATGTGGGATCTGCAAACATTTGGATATTGGATTACTTTCCCCTCTGTATTTTGTATGTCCCATAGCATCTAGCACAGAAGTGAGTTTACTGCTTATGTTCAGTAAAATTTCAGATGCAGAAGGGTACTCCTGTACCTCCTGTCCTTTCCCCTGAATCTGACCCTCACCAGGGCAGGTCCTTTCTTTTCTTACCCTCAAGGTATTGCCTACTTCGTATGATGCCATTTATTTCATAGCAAAATATTTCTAAACATAGGACCACTTGTCAGTCAAGGACAGCCTCGAACCCCTGCTAAATCCCTGGAGTTGGTGTCTGTACTGATGAATAAATAAACGCACACATGCGTTGGTGTGGTGTGCCACATGATGCGATAGAAATTGTAATGGGTTTGTAACAAGTGACAGGGTTTAAACTGTGAACTGTGACGCTCGCCTGTAATACTGGGAAAGGAGTGTTACCTTTCCGGGTAGTACCCACTTCTTCAGTCAAACAGGGAAGTAAAGGCAACTGCAATGTACATTAATACTAATGTCTACTGTGTTAATTGGGATTCAAGAAACAGAAACCCAAAATGAGAGTAGCTTAAACAAGGCAGAATTTATTTCCTTTCTGTCTAATGTAAGGAGAATAGGAATCAGTCTTGGTAGTATATTGTGCCGGTAACTCAGTTTCCTTTTTCTTACTGATCTACCATGATTTAGCTATCCATTTGGACCCAGGAAGATGGGCCTTCATCACATATTCTGCATCCATAGGAAAAAAAATGGAGTGGAACTCATAACATTCTCTCCATTACGAGCATAGCCGGCCTTCTGCTAGCACTGTCTAATCCGCCTCATGAGAGCCACTTATTAAATTTTCAAGGAAATGTGTGAGTTGGTTGCTAAACAGAACCTTCATTAAAAATTAAATTATACAAATCCACGGTTAAACAAATTATATTAAAAACAAGGGCAACAGAAACTCAAAACTCAAGCCTTCCTAATTATATATCTATATTTCATTATTATCCAGACCTGCTTATTTCTGGTGTGAACATACATCTCTTTACAGCAGTGATGACACTTCGTGTTGGTGTCTGAGAATCAGTCATGGGGCTTAAATTTACACCAAAGAAATCAGCCAATTCTGAAGCCCAGGGCTTAATTTATTGTTAGGTTGATTGTCTAGATTAGGAGCTGGAAACCCAGGCTATAACCTACTTTGATTCAGTCTTTGAACTAAGAATGACTGTCTTCATTCATTTGTTCATTCTTCCTTTCATTTGTTTTATATTTTTAGATCATTGTTGAAAGGGGAAAGAGCAAGACAAAGAAACATGCCACATGGACAGACTACAGACTGCTGCAGAACCTAAAATATTTACTGGCAGGCCCTCACCAGAAAAGTTTATTAAAATTCTTGGACAAATACTCATAATGCAAATTGAACTGAAAAGCATCCTTCTGGACTGTCAGGGTGCTCCAAGCTCAGCTTCTAGGGAGCTGCCTGATTTCACGCCTCATAACCTCTTCCAGATTCAAATCCAGAAATGGAAACTCTGCTGGATTTGTTTAATCCCTCTCATGATCTGAGTCTCTCTCTTATGATGAGTTCAGGCCCTTTGACGGTCTCAATGGCAGGGGTCAGGCCTACTAAGGACTATCTCCTTTTCTTATACTCAGTGGTATCTTACAAGATAACCTAATTAAGAGCTGATAGCACATTTATAGAGCTTTGTCACAGTCCAAGAGTTGGATTATGTTCTGGTTCCTTCTCCAAGAGGAGTCTCACAGCCCTGGCAATATCACCTCTTAGGAAATGTTTTTCTTTCTAAGAATGTAATGAAATCATTGATACAAAAAGGGTTTTATCATAATAGAAACTATAAACTATAAAGTGTTATTAAATTTTATTCTTTCTTGGATTTATTGAACTAGACTTCTGGTAACAGTGTTTTTTTGGCCAATTCTTAGTTTGAAACCCAGGAGGTACATTTTTATTTTTAGTTTAGGTTAGTGTTGTTTTATTTTATTTAATTTTGGTACTGGGAATTGAGCTCAGAGGAGGTACATTTTTAACTCTGGATTCACAACTTCTACCGAGTCACCTTGAAGAGCTAATCGAGTCCAGGCACTGGATGGTATCTGGGACCAGGAATATTACAAGAGCCATCTCATGGCCTTTCTGGCAAGCTCACTGCTTCCTCATTTTTCATTTGGCATCTAGGAATAAGATTTTTCTTATTTCCTCTTCTCTCTTCACTTTGCTTTTCTTCCTTTATTCTTCCTTTTCTTCTTTCACTCTCTTTTTATTTGCTTTTCTTGTTTCTCTTTTCTTTCTTTATATTTCACTAACACACTTAGAAAAGTACATCAAGAGTCATTCAGAGTTTAGCAACAGGAAATTAGCATGTACCTTGCAGCAGGCTCTGGACACCGAGTCTCTGGCCAGAAGCCAAAGGATAATAATTAGAGTTTTTAAAAGTCATGTCTATTATGTGCATCTGTTGCCCATGGTATCCATTCATATGCTATTCACCAACTCTGTAAGAAAATGAGGAAGCAAATGTCACAAATTCTTGCTCTTAGCAGAGCCAAGTTGTTCAGTGACATGATTTTTTTTTTTGTGCCTATGACTAGTAGGATCACTCATGCTTCTTTCCAAAGAAAGGTATAGCTTTTGACTTCAGTTCCTTTTCAAATGAAAGCAGCATTTTAAATATTAATGGTCAACAAGGACTTACTTCAGGTACCAAAATAAAGCAATAACCAACAAACTGTGTTTTTCACAAGGTCGGTGGAAAATATAGATGGTACATTAAGAAAACCCTGCATGTCCCATTTCACACTCCCAAGATGTTACCTCCACCCTATTTTTTACAAGGATAATGCCCCTGGCTCTCAAGATAAAGAGATTCTGGTGAAAAATCTCAGCAATATATAGAACACATAGATGTCTTGCACTCATAAAAGCTATTTATTCCTACTTCTTTATTCCATGGGCTATCACAAGAGGCCACGATTGCAGAAGAACATAATTGTATTCCTAGAATTTTGCACCACCTGAAACCTAGCCAGTATCTGATTTTGCTACCTCCTGTTCACTGAAAAAAAGAGAAAGTAGTTGTAAAATATAATTAAAGCCCTGCAGGACAGCAGAAAAGATTGAATAACAACAAAAAAGTAAAGGAATCATGCATTCAAGAACATGTACCTTCACATTCCCCACCAGCGGGCATAAACCTTTAAAAGTCTTCTATCTCGAGGTACTTGACCTCAGTGCAGAGATGGGTAATATACCTGGTCCTTTGATGACTATGCAGGAAATAGGAGAGGAGAGAAAGTAGGAGGAGAGAGGAAGACAGAAAATGATAGGTGATAGGACAGCAATAGTATTGCGTCAACACAGGCTGTACTCTTTCTCTGCTGACATACTTAGTGTTCCCACTGTGTTAGCCTTTTGATGAAGAAAATACATTTTCTCTCATGTTAGTTAGGGGTGATGGTGATATTTAGGGTTTGTTTTTAGGAAAAGCATCTTGAACTGCATGATCGGAACAGTAGAACGCTGAACAACATTAACATTAGACCTAGACTCCCAGAACCCTGTCACCAGTGAAGCTAGGTGCCATATAGGACAGTAGCACTGAGCCGGAGAGGACAATGGCCTGCAGCATTTGCTCTGAGACTGGAACGCCAGGAAACAAACATTTTTATCAGCCAATCTTGTCGTATCAGTGAGCAAATCTTCTGAACCCAGATTTCCCAAAAAGTGTTCTATGTTCTGTAGGACACTAAGGAAGCAAGGGTTTTCTTTGGCTTCTAGAGACAGAAAATAGAACCCATAAATACAGTAGACGATAAGTTTTAACTCTTTCAGTCAAGGTTAGCTTGGGTGACCAGAAAGAAGTGAAACTCTTGTTTCAATTTCCATAGTGTTCACTGAGCACCACACAAAATGGCTCCCGACATATGCACTTCATCAAGTAAACGTCTGAGTCTCTGTGTAATGAATATTATTTCACACCTCGTGTTTATTTGATTCCATTATTTTGCTCTTTCCTGAATCACCTGAAAACTGTGTTTCTCATATTCTGTCAGCTCCAAGGCTGTGAATTCAGTTTATTTTCTATCAAAGACATTCACTCCCAGGAAACTTTGACAATGCCAAGATGTCAGGTGTCACATCAGTCTTCTTTCAGCTCTGAAGCCCAAAGGCTTGCTGTAGCAGATGGGAGGCTCTGTACCCATAGTGACTGTTAGCAAGGGTTTCTGGTGACTTCCTTATCTGTTCATCAGCCAACTTTTCTGACTTTCTGGAGCAGAACTGCAGTGACCACCCTGAAGCAAGCCGTAGCTTCCAACAATGTTTTACTCTGACTTCTTTCTATCAATCTCTTTCTGCTACAGATGTTTAAAGGAACATTTGTATTACTGAGCGATATACTCCTAATCTCATGTCTCAGATATTGAACAAAGTTTCAATTCCCAAACTACATTTTCAGCAAGAAAAGTGCAACCACCCAAATAATGTGGAAGAGCTGTATCAGAAATGGCCCATTTTACCAGAGTAAGATACTGTCTAAAATAAAAGACATCTAAAGAAACTACCACACTCAAGATCTGGTAGCATATTGATAATTAAATGAGTACACCTCCAGAAAATTTTGACAACTAGGTAACACCCAACTGTATCCCATGCAAAATAAGTTCATTGTGCACTTCTGTGGTACACAAGCATCGAACAATATGGGCAAGAGAGCAGATTTTGACCTGCAATTTTATCACAAAAACACCATTGCAAGAAAGCACTTCTAACCACTTTGAACTCATCATTGTTTTTGGATTATAAAAATAATCTATCACATGATATTACCAAAGCTTCTCTCTCTGATAGAAGAGTTCCATCAGTGGGAACTAGACCCTTACCTTCAATCATCCACCTACAGTGGCAGCACAGAATGCTTGAAAAATATAGTACCAATATGTATCAAGCATATAGGAAGCCAACAAGTGCACAAAATCACTGTTTCTGGTGCTGAAGGTATGGGACACAGAAAGGGGAGAAGCAAACCCCACTTCAACAACAGGAAGAGAACGCTATTATAAGAGGACTGTAGCTGAGTCATACACCATTGCTGCTATGAATCACATTGGTTCCTATCAAGATCCTTTGAATTTGACTCAGTTTTCTACCATACTCTCTGCATCAGCCAGTCAGTCTAATCAAGCCATTTACCAAGAGGAGGTGAGAACAATGTAAGAGGAGTCACCATCATAGCCTCAGCTACACTATGTTAGAACATGCAGTCCATGAGGTGGGGCACCGCACTGCGAAGAAGTGTGAGAGATTAGGGGTTAGCAACACTAGGCTATGTTTTTAAAAATAAAGCATTGAGAGCATCTCTCACACCAGACCTACTGAATCAGAGTCCATCTTTTAACAAGATCCCAGGTGATTCATCCACGAATTAAATTTTGAGAAGGCTGGATCCATGATTCATGGGCAATTACCCATTGCACTTTCAAAAGAACAAGAGAAAGAGACTAATGCTCTTGGCTTTGTAATAGAGAAATGTGCTTATAGTCATGAGAGAGCATGCTTGAAAAATAAATACAAATATATGCCAAGGATATAGGAAGCCAAGCAAAAAAAAATTAATAAGATCAAACCCTGGGCTGAAGATCTTGCTTTATGGAACAGTGTGATCAAGATTATCAATCTCTCATCTTATAGTTAATAGCCTTGAAATGTGTCCTATGAGAGTGGAACAACATTATTATGCTATGAGCCAATTCAGATGTAGTTTAATTAAATAATGCACAAGGTCATGGAGCATGGCTGGCAGAGTGATTTAGAACCATATTAATGACATCTTTTACCGTGGCCATCCCTGGTTGTCATCTGATGCCTGTAAACTCTAGGAAAGCTTCTGGCATTGCAGATTTATCCTGCAGACAAAGGAGTTGAATCCTCTCTTTTTCTTCCAAGCTGCAGAAACCCATCCCTTCTTTCTATTTTTAATCCTTTGCTGATTCTGGAGGCTTTCTACCCAGTCATTTGTTGCCAAACAGTTGTTCTCCTTGCAGCTGCCAAGCAGACCGGCATTTGCAGCCTCGAGTTATGTCCCACACTGGCTGTCTCCCAAGTGTCATTCCCTACAAGGCTTTTCTTTCAGCTGATGCATTAGGGCCTTTGAAGGAGAACATGAAATTAAATGGAAAATGACATTCATGAGAAAAGATGCTCTTTTCCACTACCCGAGCCACTGTACCCATCTGTCATTGCTTCCTTGTCGGTCTGTCTCAAGGTATTCCACAAATCCCAAGAAGCTCGATACAAATGTGATCAGTGGAGGATTTTCATGCATTAAAGCAAATTATGCACAGGCAACATTTAGGTCATTCTGCCTAGACTAATTGATGCCCTGCTGCAGAAGACTGAGTGTCAGGAGAGTGTAGCACCAAGCTGCTTTCCCTCTCGTAGATTCATCACTAAAATTATTATACAGCACTTCCAATAAGTTATCAAAATGCAAAATTCTTCAAATAAATGACTGTTGATGAACACAAAATTAAAAATTGTAATATTTACAGAGGAAGCACATACCTCTGAAAGTATACAAAGAGAGAAAGAATGGGTGTATGGGTGAAAGAATAGATAGACAGATGGGTGGATGGTTATGAATGGATATACAGAAGAAATACATTAACTTATTTATGCCAAAGATTGCAACTTTTGTGCTGTTGCATGAAATTTATATATGTTACCTAGAAAAATTCAAGGAACAAGAAATTGAAGAAAAGAATATATTATATTCCATTGTTATGGGCATTCCAAAAGTGGAACACCAGGCATTGAAGGGTTAAATGCCTAACAGATGACTTAGAAATGCTAACAGGGCTAGTTAGAATATAAGATGCAGAAAAGTGAGAAATGCTGTGTTCAAGGGATTTAAAATTTGTTTCAGGAATAAAAATTTGAGCCCATAACATTAAGTTTATATACAGTGAGAAATATGTGACAGGAATAAAGAGATAAGAATGAGCATAGTTACCAAGAAGACATAATTGAAGATTGAAGAAGAATGTTCATTTTGAATTGAGAAAGAGGTAGGTGAATATTTAAAGGAAGCCACAACACACATGCACACACGTACACACATGCACACACACAAACCCAAAGTGATGAAGCAGGAAATAAAACTGGTATTTTTAGCCATTCATTAATTCAGTCAGCAAACAATCATTAATCCCTTCTCCTGGAAGAAAGATCAAGACAGATCCAGGTCACTCCACTCTACTCTTCAAGCGCTCATGTTATTTCTGCTGGGGAAAATAAACTCATGCACTGATGAATGAAAGGAACGTGCAATTCCACCAATTACCCTTTCTGGCTATTTTAAGTAGAAGCTATAGAGAAAATGCTAGCGAGCTGGCTCACAGTGAGATTCAACAAAGACTTTAAAAGTCATTCTTTGTGTCCTCAAGTTTTCCTTTTACCAAAACTTCATAGGCTAACTTCTTAGCTAGCCTAGATAGACATTAACTGTTTTGTTTCTATACCAAACATGATAATAAATAAATATTTTATAAGTAAAATATGCTTTGTTATCAGAAAATATAACAAATGTTTAAATTCTTTTTTAAAAAAATTACTCCAGTAAGACGTATTGCCCTTAATCTCCCTCAAAAATACTCATTCTCATTTTGAACACAGGTTCTCCAGTGTTCTGGCCGCTTTCTGAGGTAGTTCTGAAAGTTCTTTCTTTCGAGTGTCTAGTTTTGCCCTCATGGCTCTCTGCATACCCTGGATTGATACCTTTCATGGTCATTTCACACCTGGAGAAGAACCAGAAGTCACCTCGTTCCAAAGCCAGTGAACAGTGCAGATGAGGACACACTGATGCTTTCATGTGAAGTCTACCCTTCCATTGGACAGCACTCAACAGCAGCATTTACTGATTGTTTTGAATCACACATCATAAAGCCATGAAAGAGGACCTGCAGAGCTGCTTCAACAATGAGCTAAGTGTGTCTCAAACAAAAGAAGGGAATATTTTGAGGGGATCAATGTCGATGCCTCTTTTACTGTACTTTTTTTAACTTAAACTTCACTCTGTATCTTGATCATGTCTTGTATGTAGTCTACAACTGAATGTTTTCAAGAACGTTTTTACTAAATGAATAAAGGCAAACTTAAAACAGGACAAGCTACAAATATTGTGGTAGGCTAAATAATTTTTTCACCCATTAAAGTGATTATACCTTAATCCCCAGGACCTGTGGCTGTGTTACTTTACATGGTTAAGAGCTTTGCAGATGTGGTCGTTAAAGATTTTGTGGTAGGGGGATGACCTTCAATGATCTTGTGGGTCCTATCGTAATCACAAGGATCCTCATAAGACAGAGGGAGCAGGAGAGCTGGGAAAGCGACATAGTGCTGGAAGCAGAGGTTAGAAAAAGAATGATCAAGCGATGTCATGTTGCTGGCTTTGACGGGGAAGGAAAAGGCCAAAAGCCAAGGACAACATGCAGTCGTTAGAAACTGGAAAGCCAAAGAAACATATTCGACCTTGAAGCTTGCAGATAGAATGAAACCCTGCTTTAGAATTTCGCTTAGGATTTTAGACTTCCACAACTGTAAGAGGACATGTGCTGAGACTCTGAATTTGCAGCAATTTGTTACGACAGCAATAGGAAACTAATAAAAGTACATGAGGAGGTGTGTGACATCATCCATTGAAATTAAAACTTCAAATACAACAAGAAAAGAGTCCACTCAAGGCAGACTCACTGAAAATGATGTGGTCAATAAAAACTGGAAACTAGAAAAAGATGGAGACTATGGAGTACCTCATCTACTGTGGGTAGAAGAATAAATTGGTACGATTTCTATGGTGACTTGTTCCTTTCATGGCTCCATGATTTCTCTTATCCTTCTAGTTGTGTCTAAATGACTTGCTTGGGCCATCAGAAAATATAAAGAAAACAGAAGTACTGGAATTACCAGAACTCTGTTGCAATGAGCCTATCACCGCGTGATGGAGGAGGGGTACCAATTCTAGGGTTACCGAAGACCACAAGGAGACAGAGAGGCAGGCAGCCATCTGAGCTAGTCTAGCTAAGCCTCTCCCTTGTCACGTTTCCTGGTGAACATAGAAAAGTAGCAGAACACAAGGCTAGCTCAGAAGGCTGTGAAAAACATTATTTCAAGCTACTAAGCCTAGAAGATTGGTTTGTACTTGACAAGCCCATAAAGCTAAACCAAGGGAAGCACCAATCACACCCAAAATTCAGTGTGCAGTGGACACAGAAGGAGCTGGTAAAAATATTTTCCCACTCTTCAAGCTGTTGCTTCAATCCTTCGATGATTTATTTTGCTGTGCAAAAGCTTTATAATGAGATCCCATTTGTTGATTTTTTGTAATATTTCCCTTGTGGTCTGGGTTTTGTTTATAAAGTCTTGGCCCACACCTATGTCTTCAAGAATTCTACCTATTCTATCTTCCAGCAGATTTAGCATTTTATTATGTTATTGAGATCTTTGATCCCTTTTGATTTTAGTTTAGCATGTGGTGAAAGATATGGGTCTAATTTTTGTCTTTGGCATGTGGCAAGTCATTTTTTCCAGCATCATTTGTTAAAGAGGCTTTCTTCCAGTAAGTATCTCCCAGAATTAGAAACCCAATCCAAAAGTGGGCATCTGAGATGAATAGACACTTCTTAGAGGAAGTAGAAACAGGAGTGATTGCAGGCCCTGACTTGCGTTGCAACCCATAAATAATCTGGCAGATTCCCTGCCCCACTTTGCACTCTGTAAAAGGCGAGAGATTTATATGTTCTGAAGAGAAACGAAGAGTCCACTTTGCACTCTGGAGAAGCCCTAGAACTCTGGTATACAAGTCCTAAATTGCAAAGAAAGGGATTCAATGAAAATCTCCATACTCAAGAACAAGACCCCACGTATTAGCCAGTGTCAGATAATAAATATTAGACTTCCCAGTCCCATTAGGGGACACATCAGCAGAGTTGCAAGCAGCTAAGAATCCTTTTTGAAATAGCTAAGTTGAATCACAGAGAGCCATGAAAGTGTAAGACTCACGCTATCCCTACTCCTAGCCATCTAAAAGTTTTTAAGTAAATTTCTCACAAGTATGAGAGATAGAAAAAGACAGCAGGTGTTAAGATAAATGTCCTATAAAACAGACAAAGCCAAAGTAAGGGGGAAAAAGGACAACTGATCTTTGGGGCAGATTATCTTTTTAATGTTGACCATTGATATCCTTAAAGAGATTTGAGGAGATATTTTATTAACCGAACAAGAACTAGAGAATATAAGAAAAGAATATTCTGAGGACACAAAATTTTAGGGAATTATAGTGGTAACAAATATAAAATTAAAAAAGAAAGTTTAAAAAATAGACATTCCATGAAGATAGGAACACAGCAACCAAACAGCACCTAAAATAACTCAAACATAACAGAAAAAGAAATAAAATCAATTAAATGGTCTTCTCAGGAGCTCCAAATTCACATACCACTATTTCCAGAAAGTTAAATGGAGAAATTAAGTGGAAGAAATTGCCATAGAAATTATTCAACAACTTTCCCTAAAGTGACGTGACTTTTCAGACTGAGTGGATTCCCCAAACCCGGCACAACACGTAAACCATATGAGCCAGGCAATCTAACAAGAATATTTCCAAATGTGCAGCAGGTCAAGACTTCAATCTTGAAAAAGATTGAACATCAACATGGCATCAAGCTTCTCAAAAGAAACAGCAAAAAGAGATGATGCTGAAGAAATGGCGTGAGAATTTTGAAGAAAGATTTTTTTTTTGCCAATATGGAACTCTGTAATAAATGTAATAATATTGGTTAAGATACACAGGTAAATCCTCTGATTTTAGGTTTTGATGAACTAGCTCTTGAGATAAAAGATAACTACCTACCCTATATTATTAGTTAACAGGCCTAGCAAATACCATATCAGAAAAGAATTTAAAAGATTTCCATGTATGCTCCTTGAGATGTGCACTCTGGTCCTAATATATTTTAAGCTATAACTAATGCTTCATTGATAACAGTGATACAACTTTGGACTAAAAAGAGCACTGATCTACAACTCAAAATTTCATTTTCCAAGATAAATTACCTATACTGGCTATTACATAGATTGAATTCATAATTAGAAGAAATGTTCAACTGAGACTTTTTCATGAGAGATTGCACTTATGAACAATATTTAGCAGCTACACAGATTGGCTTTTGAAATTCTGTACTTTTCTCCTCGGTAAACAATTTCAAGAGATGGTGGATAGATAGATAGACAGATAGATAGACCTATCTTTCAGTGTTATAGTGGCAGACATAAGTTAGATACACACTTTGGTGATATTTTTAAGTTACCACATTGAAATATCCTGGAGGGAACATTCTTACTTCATTTTTTTCTTTGTATTACTCAAAGCCCCCAGTGTAGTTCAGTGTAAGCAGATAGTTCTCAGCAAGTATAGACAGAATAATTTTTAAAATTTCAGTATTATACATTTGGAAAAATGTGATGATGGATACTGAGCTAGAAGGTTAAATAGGGTGGATTTATCTAACTTTTCATTCAGTAATCAGGTTTAAAAGTATTTCTACTCTGTTGGGATTATACTGCAACCAAGTTGCAAGGTCCTGTCAGATTTGGAAAAATGTCTAGGCAATCAATCTATTCAAGTTTGCCAGCTCTACAATGAGTGAAATGACAGCAACAGAATATATCCGTTCTCTCTCACTCCCCACTTTTGGCCCTTCTCTTTCCATCTTTTCCCCTTCTCTCTCTTTCTCTGTTTCTCCTTTGCTCTTTCCTTCTCTCTCCCTATCAGCACCAAATAATGATGTCTTTTAAAAAGAAAAAAAGAATTAAATTGCCACTGTAGGCCTTTGTAATCTGACATCAAAATTTCATGTTCTCATTCACTTCGTACCAGCTTTAAATGTAACTGCTATCAAGGGAACATTGCATGTCTGTCTGCATGAAAAATTGAGTGTGTCTCCTTCGTGATGCATTCCAAAGCTCTCCCACCTAAGAGTTATTTTTTATTATTAATTTTGAGCCTCTAGTTGCCAATCACACGGTGGGGTTGGAAAATAATAAGGCAGCATGTTCTCTTGCCCTGAATATCTTCCTAGGCTCAGACAGTCTTTCCTGCCATGGTTTTCCTTTCCTTTTCATTCTGGAGGACACCGTGTTGAACTAGAAAATAGTATTATTGCTTATATTATTTCTCTTCTAGCTTCCAGAAGCATCCATACTTACAAGTTTTTGAGGCAGCTCAGAAAATGTGAATAGAAATAGGAAAAAAAACAAATATATGCTAGGGGTCATATCTTACCATGTTGCAGGTGCTAAGCGAGATACTTTGTAATGTGTTTAATTCCTATTCTCTCACTCTAAGAGGATTATGATCTTATTTCCATTTCATAGATAATTTGGCTGTGACTCAGAATTTAAATAGTTTCCCCAGTTTAAATCTTGTGTTACTCGGCTTTTCCTCCTTGTAAGAAATACCCAAGGTAACAAACTTACCAAGAGAAAAGGTTTGTTTGGGCTCACGGTTTTAGGGATTTTAATCCATGAGTGGTTTGTGCTGCTGTTTTGGTAACGTGGCCACACCAAATGGTAAGAGGACACAACACAAAACAAAAGACAGTTCATCTTATCACGGAAAAGAGAAAGACAGGAAGGAAGAAAATTGCATAAATCCAAAACAAAATACTGATTAATTTACTGATTTCAATTCCTATGGTGCTTTAGGAAACTAATGGCATAAATAATTATAAAGTCATAACCTGATGCTATTTAATTCATTTTACATACTCTCAGAAATGGAAAATAATTACATTATTCAACTCTATTCATCTTTTCTACTTTCAAGGAAAAAAAATAAGGTGTTCTGATTAATTCCACATTTCCACTTTTCCTCCTCCTTCTTTCTACTCTCCTGCATGCTTTGGGAGGCTGAAATTCCCAGAGTGTAATCCCCAAGCTTTCTGATCTCTGGCTACCAGTTGGGCAGAGAATAACAGTGAGAGAACCGGAGACAGAAGAATGCCGAAGGGAGAAGTCAAGATGTCTTTGTCCCTGTGCCTTCCCTGTCTATGATGGTTTTGGCAATGGCTGCATTCTTTTATCTGCAGCTCCTGTCACGTGGCCCTGTTGCCTCTGCATCCTCTTCACTGCAGTGGCAGCTTCCCCGCCACCACAGTCCTTCAGGCTTGATGGGGTAACAGCCTCCAGCAGTTACCAGTCCCTTGGTGATTCAGTAGCACATCATTAAACTCTCTTCAATTGGTTCTGTGATTGTGACAAACATCTCCTGCAGGAACCCCTGCCTGTTAGAGTAATGAGTACCAGAGGTATTCCCAGAGCTCATCCTCCAAGCCATAACAGCATAGGGCTGCTTATGTATTTCATCAGTTCAGAGAATTGCTCCTTGAAGAGGAAAATGGACCTTGGAAATCTGTGACCAGCAGTGGCACTGCTTGGACTTATACCAGCAATGGAGGTTAGGTGAAAGTCAAGGTCAGCACTGGTTACCAAACCAGCAATAGAATTCAGTACAATTACAAGGCGGGCTACCTATTCATGACTGCCCTGGGGACTGTACAAAAACAGAAAGCCACATTTAAAGCACGGAATTATTAATTCAAAATATTGGTGGTCACAATTCGGCAAACTTAGTCTGATGCTCACCGGTATCTGTCCTGCAGAGGTCAGTTCACCAGTCACCGATGCTGAAGCAAAGCCCTCGTTAAGGGAAGTAAAATCCTGACACTTGAGGTGGGGAATTAGGTGATGCACACTTAAGACTGAGAGCTCAAAATCTCCAAATCCCTCTTTCCTCAGGAGAAGCACAGGAGTGGAGGATATTAAATTTGGGCTACATTTATTTGTAGGCATGCACTCTCTTGGGCTTTGGTGCTTAATAAATTGACTTTAGCACTCCAACAAGGTATTAACAGCCTCTGTGACTGATTAAGTTAATTCCTTCATTGGTACCTACAGCAAAAGAAGAAAAGGTAAAAGGAAAATTTTCTATGATAAATTGTGAATGAATGGGACCAATGGTTTAGGGAATGGATCTAACATATGCAAACTACTCAGCTTCCCATAACTGTACCCCCAGAAGGCACCAGACTTGACCGTCCCAGAACAGTAAATGTTTCATTATGAAGTCAAACCACCCTCTGTCCGAAGTTTCTCTGGACAGGGTCTCAGTAACCAGATGTACAGATAAGCACCCATATGTATGCAAGGCTCCTCCTTCTCCAGTGGCCCTAGTGCTTTCTCAATGGTCCCTAATCCCCAAGGGCCATGGTGGCAAGAACAGGGGCCATGCATGATCTCAGTGGCACAAACATCTCTCCACATCTCATTCAGCCACAGCCAAAGCTGCATGTCAACCTGCCAGCAGCAAAAGCTTATGCTAAAGCCCAATAAGCATCACTCCCCAGATATACCAGTCACTAATTTAGTGGCAGATTGATTACATGGAGCTTATTTCATCATGTGAAGATATGACATTTTTTCTCAAGAGAATACATACAGAGTCCAGATATGGATTTTCTTCCCTGTCTACAAAGTTTCTGCTTAAACCGTAACATTGCCTCTGCCCAAGGAACTCATTTCATGGTGATGGAAGTACAGCAATGGGTTCATCTTTGGTCTTACTTGGTGCCTTATCAGCTAGAGGCAGCTGTACTAACAGGATGATGCAATGGCTGCTGGAAACTCAGCCTCTGTGCAATTAATTAATGGCAAGAAACTGAAAGGCTGATTGGTGGAGCCTTAAAGGAAGCAAAGCGTCTTAGACCAATGGTGCCTGAATGGTACCTTAGGTCATGGAAATAAGGATTAAAAGAGGGATGTATGCATCTCACTTATATTAAGCAATCTTCTGATGGAATTTTTGTTTCTTGGCCCTAAAAACAGAAGCTCTAAGTATCTAGAGAGGGCAGTGCTGAAGGAAAAAACTCTTCAAAGGGACGTAACCATAGTTCCATGTTCATCAAAAAAAATAGTTTATGCTTCCATTGTTTGATCCTTTTTTTTCATGCCTATATCTTGTAATCTGAGCAACCAATTTGGATCTAACAATGTGTAATGTATTAGTTATTGTTAATCTCCTATTATTTTGCTTTGAAATTCACTGAAGTGACAGTGAAGTGAAAGTGAAATTCTGTATTATCATTTCTGTTTTTCATTTAAAAATAAATGGACTCCAAAACTAAGACTTCCTTCTAAGCATGTTAGGATCCTCAAATCTTTTGTCAAATAGTCATAAGAGGTAGAGAGTGTCTCTCCACTGACGGGTGTGATTGATCCAGCCCTCTAAAGAGAAATCGTGGTGTTGCTAAAAACAGGCAAGCAGGTCTTCACCTGGCATTTAGGAATCCACTGGAGTACCTGTGGGAATCAAGAATAATGGCCATCATGGGGAAGCATAGCACGCTGAGACAGAAGGCACCACTGAAGACTCTGATCCTATGAATTTAGTCCTCTGTGCTGTCGAAGATAAGAAAACATGAAATGAAGGACATAGGGTTGTTAATATCATGTCAGAATCAGGGTCAATAATGACGGTGCCTTTTGTAATTTTTTATGCTGTATTTTCCTGCTATGTTGTACACAGAAAACAGGTGGTGAGTAAAGTGACAGTGACCATCTAGAATAGAGTATAAATGAATGAACTCTTCTTGAAGGAACACAGCAGTAAATGGAAATTTTGTGTTTCCCCTATGTTGGGATATAAGTGTTTTGGTTTTGGTTTGCAAATTTATCTGTCTGTCTGTCTGTGTCTACCTAGAAAGAGGGACAGAGAGAGGGAAACTGAGCAGGTGCAGGTATAGACCTCAGGCTCCCTAAGCCTTTGGCATCCAGTTGGTTCTGACAATTAAAGGTGAAAAAAGAGAGAAGCTGGGATATTTATTTTCCTGACATCTCCCATGCCGGGATATGTTTTGGTTACAGCTGTCTACCTAGAGCCATGGCTCCTGCCAAATGACAGTGTCACCATTGCAAAAGCTCACAGTGACTTCCAGACCAGACCCTTCCTCTTGCTGTGCAGGTCTTGGCACAGAGACAGCTTCCAGCCGTGACTGCACTCTGGGTGACTCACCATTGCCCTTGCTGGCTTTCTTGCTCACCTGCACACCTGCTCGCTTTGTCATACTCCCTTCAGCTTGCTCAGAGTGTGTCCTGTATTTCCTGCCAGGACCCTGGTGGAGCACAGTTGTTATGTCTGTGCACAGCAGGTTAGCTACATACAGAGTGATTCAAGACTTTGGAAACGGTATTGCCTCTGTAGAATATTATTACAAAATATTATGTTCGTAAGCTAAAACCATTTTAGGTGTTTATGCAAGAGATATCTTCATTTCTTCTAACTGGTTAGTGTTTGGTGGTTCTGTAGATTAGAATTCATTTTTTTGCAATGATCTCTTCAATAAAAATATTTACTAATCAACTGCTCTGTGCTTCCTACTAAGGGAACAAAATCCTTACTCTTATGGAGATTGTGGTTTAGCAGGGGAATTTTAATAATTAGTACTGATGTTTCTATTTCTAGGAAAGGAAGAAGTCAGGTGGTGCCATGCAAATTGGAAGAAGCTACTCTAGTTTTGAGGGACAGGACATGAGTGGGAGGGGCTCCAGATGACCTCCCTCACTCTTCCTCTTCTGCTTTAGCACTAGTGTTGATTTCTCCAGGGAAATGGCTTATTCCCAGTCCCAGAAGACAACTACGTAGGGTTAAAAATCAATTATAGGTATCCCATTCCCCTGACACTGAATCACTCAAGCTTAGCCATGAGAAACATTCAGTGAGATAGACATGGGGACCTCTGGTGTGTCTTCCCTAGAGTGTTCTCTTCCTAATTAAACAAAAAAAGGTACGCAAATGTAAATGCCCCTTATTCATGGTATCAATGTGATTATAAACACCTGTTGCATTAGTCATTTCCCATTGCTGGGGTAAAGTATCAAACACACATAATTTAAAGAAGAAGTGCAATTTGGCTCCTGGTTTTAGTGGGTTCAATCCATGGTTGGTTGGCTCCAAGTCAGAAATACATGGTAGAAAGCCATGATGAAGGAAAGCAGCTCACCACATGGCGTCAGGAGGCAGAGAGAAGAGAAGGAGCTAGGAACAAAAACATACCCTTCCATATCCTGCCCCAATGACACACCTCCTTGAATCAGGCTTGCCATTCCAGTGGATCAATGAACTCATTGATTTGCACAGCAGCCCCATCATCTAATCATTTCCCAAAAGCCCCGACTCTGAACACATGACATTTTTGGGAGACATAAGATCTAAAGCATACTGTGTGTGAGCTTTGAAACTGCAGCCAACAGCTTCTAGTCATGAAGTGACAAGATCTGGTCATGTGATGAAGCTAGCAGAGCAGGGAAAAGAGCAGAGTCAGGTCTTGGGTGGTATCACTAAGTTGATAGACCTGGGACTCTTTAATTACCTAAGCAACGCTTAGCATAAAGCATGCAAAAAGGCAAGACCTCAGTGAGACCATCATACCTAAGATGAGACCTGAAAGATAAAGAAGAAACCAGGAGTTGAGGAATTGAAGGGAAAATTATTCCAGGGTGAGGGAAAACAAGGATAAAGATAAGATAGCTGGAAAAGACAGGACCACCAGAGGCTGAGTAGCTCCAACCTAATTGTGTACACCGATTATGTCAATCAGATGTATCCTTAGCTGTCTTTAATCTTCATTTTCTAATATTCTCTCTCTACTGTTATATATATATATATATATATATATATATATATATATATATGTCTTTCATTATATTTGGAAAACAAATATGAAACTGTATAAAAATAAATTCCCCAAATTCTTGCCTCAAGCTCAAGAAATTATTTGTTTCATTATTTTCATTGTAATTTAAAGAACTAGAATCCCAAATTTATTAGGAAAATATTATTACTAACTTTGTGATTCATCTTAGACCAGTATTTGAGATTGATCTGATCCACTGAAGCATAGTCCCATAGATACATCTCATTTTCCTTTGATAATTTAATTTAAGCTACTGTAAATACAAATGAAATCAGATATCTCAGCTACCCTTCTAGCTTTTACCTCTTGGAATGGACTATTATGTAATTTTCTCTATTGTTTGCTTTTACAGTGCCTGTGGGGTTGGCTGAATCTATACAGACAGCTTTACAGGAAGTCATTAAATGTGCTTATGTCACTCTTTCATGAACTACCAGCATCACCTGTCTAATAACCATTAAGGTTCAGAACTGACGTCAGGTTTGCTCCTTGGGACCAGAAAGCATATAGATTCTTCAATAGTAAGCAGACAGCAAGAACAAGTAGGAAGTTCTTTGAACTCTAATCTCTAAGGTTTAAACAATTCTCCAGTTCAAAATTATCAGAGGAAAAAAAAATCATGTACAATAACGAGTTTCAGGTTTGTGCTAATATTGTTTGAACAAGATACCGTGCCTGTAGCTTGTACTCTGAATAACCTACTATGAAGACAATATGCAATGCATTAGTTATTGTAACTCTCCTACTAACTTGTTTTGAAACTCTATTTTATTGTTATTTTTATATTTTACCACTTTTAAAAAAAAAGTTTCCCCATCATGTATCCTCAAGCAAGTCCTCTGATTCAAAACTGTGACTTCCTGTATTCTGGAATTTTCTCTGCTATTCTCCTCTCTGTGTTCCTCTTTGTCTTGTACTTCAGTAAGTGCAGGAAAGGTGCTTTGCCTTTACCCTACAATGACTCCAGCTTGCTAAAGTTCATTACAAATCCAATACAATGCCACAGTTGTATTTCAGGTATCTTATTTATGCATTTCAGCTCCATAAATATACAAACTTAAGTGTTTCCATCTTGGATATGCAGTAAAAACTTGATCAGGCACAATTTAAATCAGGTTTGATATAAAAAGAACTATAAACACATTAGAACAGTTTTAAACTAACTGTTCCAAAATGTATGCAGGCCATATAAGTGTTAAGTGATAACACTGCTCACCGTATTCGGTAGCTGAGAGCCTATGAGTCTCTCCATTAAATCTGCTATTTTTAGCACTTTATAGTACTTGTATAAAAATTCTGTCTGAACTAAGATTAAGGATATCAGGCCTCATTGAAAAATGAAAGGTATTTTGGTTTGTTTAAAGCCTTGGATTTTTTGTGTTTTTACAACTGATCAGTTAATGTACATCAACAAACTACACATTACATACACACTGGTTTTGTCTCTTTGTGAAAATATAAAGCTTTATATGTTGTTGATACAAATGTCAATATCCTAAATAATAAACTAATATGCTTTATTTCTGTGATATTATTTCTTACCCCAAATCACTAGTTATAAATGAGTTTGTCAGTGATTAAAAGTAGACATTACTTTTCAGAAAATCTTCCACAGCAGTTCAGAATATTTACTGCATATCCATTTTAGTAAATGGATGTAAGATGATGCATGCAATAGATGCATTTTCCTACCTTTTTCCTAGTTAAATAATGAAAACCTTTAATCAGTCTTGTTCTGCTGTTGCCAAATAGCAAATCTCTTAAAAGCCTGCTGGTGAAAATCACACTTAGATTTTTAATTCATTTGTATAATGCACAACATTATTCCCTTACTTACAAAGAAATGGTAACTAGAAAGACTTAGGATAATACGTGTTTAAAGGGCTACACTGGTAGGTCTTTTGTTCTTTGTAGTTTCATATGAAAAACCATCAGATATCATGCCATTCATATTTGCCATATCTTATAACAATTGTTACCTTTTGGTGTCCATGGTTCCAAAATCTCTACACCCTCGCCAACACATCCTTGTCATCTGCTGTTGTGTTCATAGGTGTCCTGACAAGGGAAAGGTGATGCTACCTCGCTGTGGTTTAGATTTGCATTGCCCTAGTAACAGTAGCGTTGAGTATTCTTCATGTAACTCATGGGTATTTGTGTATTTTCTTTAAAGAAATGCCTATTACATCATTTAGCACAATTTTAAATCATATTATTTAAGTTCTTTGGTATTGAGTTGTAGGAATTCTGTATGTATTTTAGAGATGAATCCCTTATCAGACATACTGCATATAAATATTTTCTCTTTCTGTGTGTGATCTTTTCATTCTGCTGAGTAGTACCTTTGCTGTGCAAAACCTTGATATAGATCCATTTGTTTCTGCTTTTATTATCTGTGCCTTAAAATAACATTTTTTCTCTCTCACTAATTCAAACCAATATTTTCATTCTATTATATTTGTTATATATAAAATTATACATAATATATTAACATTTAAAATTGTGGAGAGTGAGAAAAAGCATTAAAACCATATGGGAGAGGAAAGGCAGGATTCAGGCCTCCTGATGACTAAAGGATCTTCTAGGATGGTTCTTCTTGGTGAAGCAGGCATCAGGAACAATGCAGGCAGGATGAGAGCTGCACGGGCTGTCTAGGAGCACTCCCAGATGGTCTTGGGTACAGGGTTAGGGTTCTGTGCATTCAAGAAAGCCCAGGTGACCCTAGGCATGCATGGGAAAGACATACAACAGTCCCATAACTGGCCAGGAACTTACATCAACCCCAAGCTTGACTCTAGGTTGAGAACGCTCCTTGCTGGCTATCTAAGGTAGTGTTTGCTGATGCCACACACAGTGTCAGTGCTTTATCATAGAAAGTGGATTTTGCCCAAGAACTGGACTTTCCCCAATTTCAGCTAAACTACCCACATACGATTTTAATTTCTTCTGGAGAATGAGCATCAACTCTGCATGTTCTCGGAAGGAGATTGCTGATAGAGTATGGACATGCCAGTTCTTCTCTTGAGAAGTGTTGGCCTTTAAGAGACAGCTTAGGTTTGAGTTCAGAAAGCTACCTAAGAGAAAGTTCCAAAAGTCTGATCATGTCTGGACACTACTTTGGCAGCCAGAACAGCAGGCACAGTGGGTACAGACTGGACACAAGAAGGAGGGGCAAACTGGCTCTTCTCTGCCTGGAGGGGCTTAGAGAGGCTTGAGAGCCAGGAACACTTTGTCCCTGTAAAGTCAGAAACATAGCAGAAAGTTAAAGTTACAGAGCAAAGCCTGAGTTGTCCATACTTCTGGAAAATATTCAAACAAGGACATATCCTGATGTCACAGAGCTGAGTGAGGGAAAGAGGAAGGAAAGCTTATAGAGGAACCAGGGAAGTAATTCTGGAGGATGAGATGTTTAGATAGAGTGGAAGGACCTCCTCCACTTTAGAGCCTCCCTTCCAAAAATAATTAAAAATAAACCTCTACTTCCAGCCTAACACCATCATGCATATCTCCCTGGTTACCATTAAAAGTCAGCTATAATTAATTTGTACCCTAAACTGTTCTTAACTGGGTAAAAATATTGTCTCCATGATTAATTGAAATCTCCACTGGGGCGGTCACAGTCTTGGTCATTTTTTGCACTCCCCAGTGTTTAACAATGCTGAAAATAGAAAATTTAATTAACAAACTCTCATTACATGAATGATTGAATCATATTTTTTTAAAAAAAATAATGTTTGCTGGTATTTTGTAAATGTCGACTTTCCTACTCTGTCACCCTAAGACAAGAGAGTCTCTTGAAGGGGGTGTAACTTTTATGCCTCTTTTTAGGCTCATCTATTATTTTTTTGTTTATTTGTTTTCTTTGAGCATTTGAATTATAGCTATAATCTAAGACACATAACTCTAGATCCCCATCACCCAAGGAAACATCATTTTGCTTAGTGAAGATTTGTAGGGAATGGAATTTTCCACAAGGCTGTTGTTAAACAGTGGCTGTGTCATGATTGATATGAAAATGGTAGATCACACCAGTTCTAGTGCTCACACGCCCCACAGGGCCGTCTGCTCCAGTTCTCCTGCAAGCTGCTGCTGAATGTTACTCGCCTTGAACTCCCTTTTGTTTCCAAGCTGGTAAATATTTTTAGGCAACAGCAAGAATAATGTGAGCATATCTTAAAAAGTGGCCGAGTTGGTATAAACAAAATTTATTTAGCAACAGAAATTTGCATCTGTGCAATTATCTGATACACTATGTTTTAACACAAAGGGACTATTTTACAATTACAAACACCTGTTGACAGATTTCTAAGTGTCAGTGACAGCAGATGATGCTAAATTACTGCTCTATTCCTGAATTTAACAGTTTTTCTTAAAGGAAGTAATTATGGCTGTTTTAAAACATAGTCCTAAAATAAAATGCTGACTACTATAGAATGCATATTGCCTGAAAATAGCATAAATTAAAGTGTAAGATGAAAACTAACTAGAAGTAGTTGATCAACAGAATTGTCATATATTCCTAGAAGATTATTTGTGTGACTTGGTATGGGCAAAAGTTAAAGCCTTGCAGATATTTTAACATGAGGAAAAGTATTTTCTTTTGAGATTTACAAAGATGCCTGAAAATTCTTCTTATGTTTCATTGTCTATATACAACATGCATAATATTTGTAATCCAACAAGCTATATATATATTGCTCATAAACCCAAGCCATGTTATATGGTTTACAGGAAAATGGCTCATAGGCACTTTGACTTTGAACTGCGTAAACTAGAAAATGTGGGTCACTTCTCTACCCTCACTTTTGGGATCCTGTCTGTAACACAAGGATGGTCATCTTTAGGCCAGCTGGGCTGAGACTGTGAGTTCTATTTTTTCCTCAACAGTTTGTCCTGTTAGGCTTTGCCGCTAACTGTTTCAAGGAGCAGCAGAAAGAAGCAGGGCCTACTGTTTCCGGGAATTGCTCCTGGAGAGCCCGTCTACTTCCTGTTCCTGTGAACCTCACCCTCTCCTGGCTTCTTCGCTCTGGCAGCAGCAGCTCCTATCTGTAGCTGCAACTGAATCACTCTAGAGTTTTTCCAATGTTTGCAAGCTGCCCTAATTTTAATAATTCCAAACAATTCTAAAAAGAATGGCTGTTCTCTGAAATTGGTACCTGCAATAGTTCAGTTTTCTCTATTCCTTTTCTTCAGTTACTTAGTAATTAGTTGATTATACCTAGTTAAGAATCTTTAAATCAAATTTCCTCTATTAAAATAACTAGTGACCTTGTCTCCTAACTGGACCCTTCCTGATATAACATGAATCTCTACTTAATATCACATCCCTATTGTCAGGGTCATGTTCCCTCCTTTGCTATCCAGCTTCATTTACTACAACAGGGCATCTTCTTTGTGCTCAGCACTGTCTTAGACAGTGGATACAAAGAGTGACTAAAACATACAAGATTATACTGTAGAATAAAGTTTGATTTAACAGTACTGGACACCAGATAATGTCCAGAGCTCTTGAGAACTTTCTGGTTCTAACTGATTAGCATCCTTACAGTCAAGCCACTAAAAATAAAGCATATTATACATGGCAGGATAGCTGAGAAATTCAAGAATCTGGCCTCTGAGGCTTTAAAGACAGAAGTGGAGAGGTTTTCTAACAAGTATTCACTCTTGCAAAGTGCTGCTATGTATTATCCCTCCATTCCAGGGCAGTGAATTTTTTGCCTTGATTTCAGAAGCTGCCCTGGCTTTCAGTTTAGCTCATTGAATTGACACAAAGAAGGAGACAAATTAGAAGGAATTCCAAGAAGTTTAAAAAAAATCACCCAGAGCAATGGAAGGGCAGAGTAATGAGGGCAGATTGCAATGACTAAATGTATTTTTATCTGGTACTCAACTAAATGCAATTGTGACATCTAAAAATAAGTGATGCAGAAAAAAGAAAAAATAATTATAGGGAAGATAATATATAATAATTAACTAGCAAAAAAGAGTATGCTTTAAATAATGGGATACAAGAAAAGCAGGAATAACTTGAGCTGATTATACAGACTCAGTTTCTCACATGGAGGTTAGAGGAGCATTATCATTTAAAATTCACAGCCCCCAAAGGACAAACAGACAAATCATGTCATTATTGTCTGCCAACAGCATAAGGTAATATGATGCAGTAGTATTTTTCCGTTTTTTCATTTACATAGTTCTACATGTTTCTCAAGTTATGCAATCTGTTTGTTTCTTTTTAATTAAAGGAGTCTGAAAATTTTTGCTCATCTTGGAATTACGGGTTATCTTTTACAGTTATATAGTATAGGCACTGGCAAGTGATATGTGTGCATAAAACGATTACAAAAAGTTTAAATTAAGAACCTGCATAGGTACTGCTTTTGCTATTTAATTATCACATAAAAATCTCAAAATAATACAGATATGTTGCTTACAGGTATAAAGCATGATCCCTGATTCTAGAACACTTCACTGTGTTATGGGAATTAACATAGATATGGTCAAAATCAAGTAACAAAACTCAACAGGCTATTTTGTGGCCATTCGTTCACAAATGGTCAACCTTCGAAGTGACTAGAAAAAGTATTTTACCCAGATACTTTCAATCTTACCAATAAACATTCTCCAAAATATTGTCCCTATAACCCCTATAAGGGTTGAATATTCCTATATATCCAGCCCTTCTCCTGTTTTGAAAGGTGTATATTCAAGTTAATCAGTCTTGTTGATCTTCCCTCTTGCCATTGATTGTCTTGAAATATGAAATAACCTTTTAGAAATATGCCTGCAAGGCTTTCTGTCATGTTCAGCATGCAAGGTTCCCTTTGTTACCAGGAGAAAGGAGTCCATTTCTGGTTTAAGTTAAATATCAGGTCACTGGATTTGATTGACAATGCAATTTCTCAGAGGTTTTGTACCATATTTTGACTTTGTTGTTGTTGTCGTTCCCTGTGCCCCTGCTAGATTTTGTCTGTTCTTTGAAAGGCGCACGATCTGAGGTTATATATCTTTCTTGATAACTGAAAGCTAAAAAAAAAAAAAAAAACTCTGAAGAAACACAGCAAATCATAATTATCACTCTGCTTTCTAATGTTCAAATTGTATACTTACATTTTAAATAAAAACTATGAAGTTGAGAAAATACAGCTTTGAAATAAACATATCATGTAGAGCCAAAATTAAAGCTGACTCTTAGAGCTGTAATCATATGAGACTGACTTATCTAAAGACTGCTTGAGACTCCTGGGTGACTCACAGTGGGACATTTTTGGTTGGTTAGAAGTCTCCCAGAGTGGGCTGGGACTATAGCTCGATGGCACGAGAGCCAGAGTTATAGTTTGGCTGTCTGGTCCTGCTTTAGCTGAGCTGGAAGCATAAAGCCCTTAAATTCATGAGTATGAAAGCCTGTTTTCTTAGTGGTGATGACTTCTTTTTGACTCTGAGAGTAACTTGAATGCCACAGTGCATCAGCTACTTGTTGACCAAGCCAATGTCAACCTTGACCTTCAAGTTCAGTGTAGCACTGAGGGCCATGCATGCAACCATATAATGACATGGTTGTAGAAGTACTGTGTAAGCAAACTTGGTGGAATACCTCTTGCAGTTTTGGGGATGAAGTGAGGCCTGGAGTCCTTAACTTAATTATCAAAACTCAACAGTGCATTTCAGCTAGCAATGACAATACTCTTCACGTGTGTTGGTTATTTAAGGCATGTCAGTCACGAAGGGCTACCCCAGTTAAGATGTAATTCTCACGTTTTCCATGGGAGACAGGCATTGTTAGCATTCTCATAACACAGGAAAGAAAACAGAGCCACATTTTAGTGGTGGAATTCATTGCAGGTCTCACATCTAGAATATGCAAAGAATAGAACTCATATGCTTGAGACTCAAAGATTATACTCTTAAACACTGTCATATATTTATTTATAACTGCTTATATCAACCAACAAGAGTTGAGTGAGCACTAGGCCAATACTCAGGGACTCAGAAAGCTATACAACTCCATCTTTGTTCCCCTGAAGATCAAAGTCAAGTAGAACGATGGGCAGAATTTTTCATCGAGGAGGTGATAGCAAATAGCTCTGGTTTACAGGGACTAATATAACCTCTGGGGCAACCCCTCAGTATTGGCATTCTGGCACAAAATTATCCAGAGAAAATATGTAAATGGGCATGTCTGTGCTCTAATGAAACTTTCTTCACCAAATCGGGATGAATGCTAATTTGGTTCATCAACTCCTGCTCAATCCCTGATTAGAATTTATATAATCGAGACAGAAGTCCTAATTATGAGATCTAGAAGCCCTGCGGAATCAGAGAGAGAAGAGTGATTTATCAGGCCTGAAATGTTTAGGGAAAGTAATATCTGAGCAATATATTGAAGCATTAGTAAAATAACATTCAGGTCACAAGAAGCAAAGGACATTCTGGGTAGAGAGAAGATGATAGAAGCAAAATCTCAGAAACAAGGCATTTGGAAAACAGGTCATTTAGCAAGATTAAGGCACATGCATGTGCTGAGAAATGGAGGAAGAGAAACACAGGGTTGAGAAGGTTAGGTGGATAAATAGGGGTGGCAAACAGACACAGGTCTATAGCACTGCTAAGGAATTTGATTTCAGTTGGCAAAAATGGGGAAAAGTTTTTAAAAACTCGGAAAAGAAAGAATCACTAGACTCATTATTTAAAGCAATGTTTTTTCCCCAGGTTTCTCTGGGAGTTTTTCAAAGAGAACATATGATAGAACTTTTATTTTATTTTATTTTTGTTTTGTTGAGACTGAGTCTCACTATGTAGACTAACGATCCTCCTGCCTCAGCTGCTTGAATGCTAAGATTACAGGCATGTGGCACCACACTTGGCTGTTAGAATATATTTTTAAAATATCTTCTTCCTGTTGAACATATCCAAGTTTTAAAGTTTAACTCCAAGAAATACACTGTAAGAAGAAACAATGAAAAATTCAAAGCACGATGTTGGCTTTTTTAACTTGTGACAAATTTTTTTTACAATGCCCTCCAGTTGTATTTTTAGTTCAATTAATCTTTCCCCTCATGGATTCATATACAGCATGTAACACCATTCATGAATAGGAAGTCTATGCAACAAGTTTTCATTTGCTCCAATCCCAATAAAATATTTGATAGAAGTTTACATGTAAGAAAGTCTATCATATCACAGCATTTAAAACTATACTTCACACCCCAAATTTGGGGAAATGATGGACATCATGCTTATGTCTTGTTCTGCTGTCCTTCTGTGCAGTTCAAGCTGGAACTCTGGCAACTGGAGCAGGTGAACAAAAGTGCCATGGCCTAGGAGGCTGCTTCAGTGCCTGCCACCAAGGAGTACTTTCTCCTTGAATTTCCTAGTGCTCAAGACAAAAACCCAGATTACATGCTACCATAATGCGTCAGAGTATTGCAGAAAGCAAAACAGTTTTTGCTTTGTACAGGAACATGGGTAAGCCCAACCATACCTTTATGACTTCAAATTTATAATTTCCTCCACCACACATACATTTCAAAATGGAAATTTAGGAATTAAAGTAAGATCCCTCTAATAACTGGAATTTGTTAGTGTTTTCTTGTGAACTGGTCAGTAGGACCACGGAATGTAAACCTCCTTACAGTCCTAATTCTTGCTAATATGGAAAAAGCCACAAATATTTTCAGTAAGACTCACATAAAGTCACACTTGCAGGATTTTTTTAATAAACCTGCTGGCTAAAATAATTGCCCCTTTATAACATACACTATAGCTTAATGTACTGCCAATTTAAACCTGCAAGCGTCTAGTTCTTGGTATTAACAGAGAACTTAATGCAGTATTAATTAGATATAGTCATTCTCACAATAGGAGTCACCACCTGAACTGCAAACAAGCTATTCATTGTTTTGACCAGATTCTTCCTTCATTTCTCTCAGGATAGGTAGGGTTATTGGAGGAAAACTCCTTAAGCCGCTTAACGCGGTGAGTTACCTTGATTGATTTGTTTAATATAAAATCAAATCATTTTTGATATATTCCTTGATTCAGGTTGCTAATATTGCACCAAGAATTCTTGCAGCTACATTTATACTGAGATAGTAGTCTGTAATTTTCTTGTAATGTCTTTTATATCTGGGCGTTGCTGATCTCATAAATCAAGTTGGGAAGTCTTTCCTCTCATCGCTGAGAGAATTTGTATGAATGGCATTATTTCCTGTTAGTTATTAGTCAGTGACTCTGGATTTAGAGTGTTCTTGTATGTATGTATGTATGTATGTGTATATTTGAAGGTCTTTTGCTGATACACTGAATTTATTTAGTGAGTGTGTTTGGTGTGTCATCAGAGTTTCTATTTCATTTGGTAATGGTTGGATAAATTCTGGCTTTTATGAATGTGTTCATTTAAAATAAGTTTTCAGACTTATTGTCACACTGGCTGCTGACTTTTTTTGATGAGAAATCAGTCATCATTTGTGTTTTTGTTTCCCTCATGTAATGGCATTTTTCTTTCACTGATTTTCACCATATCTTTTTAATACTCCCTTGTTATCCTCACTTTATCAGTAGCAATCCCTTTTCTCTTACCCTGATGTTGAGGGTTGTATTCTTTCTTGTGTGCAATCTTTTTTCAGATGGGTTTCCATGAAAACAGTAAGGCCTCAGATATCCACTGATTGCGGTGAATTAACTTCTCATGGATGTACTAGGATGATACCAGCAATAGCACATCTTTGGGGAGATTGAGAATAGTCTCTACATTCATTTTATGCCGTGTTTCATCTTCTCATGAAAATCTGGTTGGTAAAGGATCCTTGAGGAGTTAGAGTAATTTTCCCTATGACAGCCTGCTCTTCACAGAAAATGCAAAGATACCATAACAGAGGTCCACTGATCCCTTATCAGTTGTGTTGTTATGTGTATTACCAGGGCATTGTCTTCTTAATTGGGCATCAGTACATCATTTAAACATTTATGTTTATTAAGAGAATGAAAATACATTTGCAAATGTTCATGAAGTCTGGTCTTCTCTCTTCCTTCCTGGAGTTAATACCGTGAACCTTTTGTCACCATCATTATCCAGAAGAGCTTCAGTATTTTACGTGGTGTTGATCTAACTGCAGCAAATTGTCTGTTATTTAATCTAAAAGTGACTGTATATAACCTTAGGTTTTGAAAGATATAAGTAGAATTACATATTAAAATTTAGATTGATAGCTTCTTGCAATGACTTAAAAATGTCACACTGCATTCTATCTTTTTTGATGAGAAATCAGGCATCATTTTTATCTTTCTTCCTCTCACATAATGCATCATCTTTCTTTTGCTGCTTTTACCATTTCTTCTTCACTTTTGACCTCTAGCAATCAGCCTGTCACTCTTTTAGTGAAGCTTTCCTTTGTACTTACTTTTTTGGTATTTGCTCACATCATGGATTTAGACTTTGGTGTTTTTTGCCAAATATTAGAAACACTCTTTTTATCCTCAAGTAAATTTTGTCACATTTTTTCCCCTTCCCTGAAGTTGAGATTACTTTACTCGTTATGTGCTACTTTGCTTCAAGTGTCCCATCCGTCACTGATACACTGCTCCTGTCTTTAATCCTATGTCTCTCTCTTCAACACAGCAGATGGCTGATTGCTGTGTTATATTTCCAAATTCACGGATCCATTCTTCTGTCTTCTTCAATATGCTAAGGCCATCGATTAAATTTTCCATCTTATATATTTTAATTTTTAGTTCTATAATCAATATTTGATTCTATTTGCAGTCTGCTATTTTTCCCTAATTTCTTCTAGTGCCTTCTAGACCTGCATTTATGTCCTTGAAAATATTCTTAAATACATATTTTAAAGTTCATATTTGCTAATTAACATATATGAGTCATCTTTTTTATTTGATTCAAGGTCATATTTTCCAATTATTTCACTTATTTAATATTTTTATTATGTCTAGGATATTCATGGTCTAAGGATTTTGAAATATGTTATCATGTTATCTTCCCTTGAAGTATTAATTTTTGTTTTAGCAAAGAGTTAATTTGAACTCAAATTTCAAACTTTGAATTTAACATTAAATCAAATCCTTTTAATGTGCTTCTTGATTTAACTGCTAATATTTCACCAAGGATTTTTGACGTGCACAGCAACTAGAATCTCTGCTCAGTTTTCCAAGTGTTTTGTTGTCGATGTTGATGTTACTGTCTTTAGTAGCGATTTTAAGATCTTTCCTGTAGGTAGAAGTCCAAAGATCAGCCAGGGATTTAGAGATTCTATGGACTTGGGGGGCCCCTTCTGTGTTTTCCTTCTTGTACGTTTCCTGAGATAATATTCTACGCATTTAGGAAGTCTACATTTCATTTCTCTGACCCATAAACCAGTATGGTTTAGGTTTCTTCTTGAAGTCTTGTTCTCCTCCAAAACAAAGACAGAGCAGACCATTCTCAGGGTATTTCTCCTTTAGTTTCAAGTATATTTACCTGCATCTTCTGTCTGCTTCCAGTTATTTTTCAGTGCATTCAAATATAATTTTCTTATATTGGTGCAGAGTGCTGGAGGGCTGGTCTAATTCAAGCTACTTTCCCATTACTAGAAATTATTCATATACTTCTTGTCAATTCTCATGTGAAGTTGAGAGACATAGATCCCATTTTTTTGACTAATAACATAATTCTTTGATATTTTGGAGTGAATCTGGGCCTCTTACACAATCTTCTTTTCTCGATTTTCTACCTTAAATTCCTTATGCTCCAATTTGTCCTATTTCTCTTCCCTGCATTATTTTATCAACTTCACTTTGTGCCTCTGAAATTCAGCTCTTCATTGTGTCTTATACAGTGACTAATTTACCTCTCTAAAAATCCCAGTGATAATGCTCCCTGGTTTCACCACAAATAATAAAACCTTTAGTCATCCTCCCAACTAGAATTTTTTAAAGCCCTGGTTTTAGCATCTGTGCTGCTGAAGTGAGTACAAAAACCTTGGTTTTTAAAGTTAGAAAGTCATTTATTACCTTCTAAATTCTAAATCCAAATTAACTGTTCATTCTGTTATGCCTCAAACACCCTGTATTCAGAGCACATCATTCTACTTCCTTCAACATATTATGTCTTCCCTGCTGTACACCTTTCTTCCTTCATTATTTTCTACTTGCCAAGCATGTTAATCTTTTCCAGGTAAAAATAACATTTTCCTTGTAAAGTCCTAGGATTAATCACACTGGGGACTGGATGAGCACTTCCAAGCCATCATTATGCTTCTTTATCATAGTTTTCTTCTGCCTTGTATTTCAGCAAAATTATCCTCCTAGCTTTATAAACATTCTGCAGAAAGAGGACATGTGGCACTAATCTGTGTTTCCAAGGCAGTGCTGATAATTCACTGATGTGACTTCCAAGCAGCACCAGTCACCAGTCCTACCCAGGAAGTGCCGTCCTTAGAGCAAAATGCAACTGCTCCTCCCCCTCCCCCCGCAGGCTGAAGAACTCAGCAGCTACTCCATGATGCCTGGTCAGCAAATGCCTAGAGAATATAATTAAGCCTACTTAAATCATATTTCAGTAAAACTGAAAGGGACATGGTGTCCTCCTTCCATGTACCTCATTTGTCACATACTCGGGTTCTCCGTATCTAACAGGTATTCTGTGAGTTGTGACTGTGCTATTTAGTGGCTCATGGTTCATCACGTTCACAGTTAGAAACATGAAAGTTCAAATCTCAAAGTTTCTTTGCAGGTTTATGTCATTTTTATAGTAAGCTTCAGTTTTGCCTGAAGAGGGTCTATGTGTCTTGTCTGAATCTTGTCCTGCCTAAACCAGATCAAGATATTTTCCTTGCCATTAAAGCTAGAGAGAAAATGACCTGGTATTAAGATGAAATTTTTTCAACTTTATTGAGATGTGGTTGATAAACTTAAATTGCATATATTCAACATATACCATGTGATTTGTTGAGACAGAGATATCAAAATAATTCTTATAATCAATGAAATCATTCATATCTTACCTAGTTGTGTGTATGAGAGACAGAAATGAGAATAGTTGAAATCTACTCTTAAAAAGTTTCAACACATTCTTGTCCTTGCTAGCTTGTTCTTTTAATTTTTTTTAATTTGTTCTTTTAATTTTTTAAAGAGGAAAAAAGAGCAATAAGAAACCTGTTGTGCTGGTATCATTTCTAGTCGCTCAGTGCACTGAGTCACATCAGCAGTCATCGACACTTCATTATAAGATTTTCTGTCTAATTTCTACTTTGCATTAGCTCTCCAGTCTTTATAAATGTGTTCAAAAGGTAACACTTAATTACCATAAAGTAACACTTAAGAGAAACATATTTAAGAACAAAACATTTCAAGTGTGTATAGCAGACTACTATGATCACCACACTGTAAATTGTCCTCTAGCACTTAACTCATTAACTCATTCGCAAGTTTGGAAACTTTAACCAACATTTCTCAACCCCATAGCTCAACCTTGGGATTCATTATTCCACTGTTTTTATGAGTTTGACTTTGTTTCTGATTCCATGTGTAGCTGAGATCACGTTGTCTTTTTTTTTCTTTACCAGGTTTACTTCACTCAGCATAATGTCCCCCAAGTTCACTGATGGTGTTGCAAGTAGCAAGAATTCCTCCATTTTTAGGGTTGAATACACTTCATTGTATGTATATATTATACTTTCTTTGTCCATTCATCCAGCACGAAAATTGTCCAGCATAGAAAATATAGGTTATTTCCACATCTTGTCTATTGTACATAGTGTTGCATTAAATATGGGAGTGCAGACATTTCTTTGGACCATATACTCAGAAATAGGTTTGCTGGATCATGTGATATATATATATATATATATATATAGTTTTCTGTAATGGCTATACCACTTTACCATGGGAATAACTTGAAAAGCAAAAAAGGTGGTAATATGGAATAAATTCATGCTTATCTGCTTAAAAATAGAAAACAGGTATCACCAGTACCATTCAATTTTTTACCTCCAACAATAAAAGCTAGAAAAATATGAATATGTGACAATACATCTTCCCAGCTTCTTCTGCATTAATTGGAAGTCATGAGCCTTGCTCTTTCCCATAAGGATAAAGACCAATGACTTAACTTGCTAAAAAGAGAGAGAGGTGGATTTCGTGGACCTCTCTTCTATCCCTCCGTCTTTGAAGGCAGATATTACATTGGCAGGGGCAGCATCTACTTTACAAATGTAAGACATCATCCACAAACATCATAAAAATGTCAGCTTTTATATGGTTGGACTATTAAACTAATACCAGTTGTTGCTTAACTCTGGAACTTTTGTTGTATGAGAAATTTAAACTTCTCTTTGCTTAATCAGTCAAATTCAAGCATATGGTCATTTACAGCCACCCACTTTTCTATCTAAAATGTTAACTACTGGTACATATGATGTTTTCTGTCCCAAATTCTGTCCTTAGTTTTTTTTTTTAATTTAATCATTTAACTTTTTTCCTTTTTTTTTCATTTAATCATTTAACTTGTTATACCTCCATTCTCTGTTTTGCTTGGGTACATTGAGGCTCAGGAAAGACAATGATAGAGTGACTGATTAAAAATATATACTTGAGTATCAAATGTGCCTACACTCCAATCCTGGACTTTGCCACTTGGTTTAGAAATGATATTTGTCATACAGTCTCTTTAAGCTTTAGCTTCCTAATCTGAAAACAAAGATTTTTGAAAGTTACTACTGACCATGCTTGTTGGCACACACCTGAAATCCCGGCTATTTAGGAGGCTGCAGGCAGCAGGAGAGTAATGAGAGCGGTGTGGACAATTTAAGATCTTGTCTCAAAACAAACTTCAGCAACACCATCAGCTAAACTTGTAGCTGCATAGGATTCCATCTCCAGCAATGTATCATCACGTCCATAGTACTTATTAGAATTGAGTCATTATTCTTGTTATTATGTTAAATATTGCATTACTGCTGCCTATCATAGAAACAGGAAGTAATACATCATATAATGACAATCATCAATCAGTAACTAATTGATGAAATTAGATCCACACCCAATCTGCTTTAACTCCTATACTTATGTGTTTTGTTCCATAATATGGTAAGAATATTTAAGTAGCTATAATTCCTCCAAGAAGGCACAGGAATGACAACGTAAAATGTCAGTCTGCTGTGACATTTTACACTTCTAAATCCGTGATTTCAGAGGAAGAGGTAGAATGACACCTTAAATCTATGACAGTATGTATCTTTTGGTGTTTCATGGGGTTTTTATTTTAGTCATCTGAGAATTGTTTTAAAAAATCAGGATAAGTCCTAAACCCACTGGAAATTCCTCTCTGCACGCTTTAGTGCCTTAGCAGTGCACACACTTGCATGTGCTTGTGGACATGCGCACAGCTATCCATCAAAAACCAGGCCAACTGCTGGCTGGATGGTGATAATTGCTCCAGTTGTTCCAGTGATGAATACACTATGCTGAAGGAGAATTTGATTAATCAGGTACCCGCGTCTCTAACGATGCCGGCACCAGGCATCATGATAGTGATGGTGCATCTTACTTTTCTTGTTTATAAAAGAGAATGTTAGACAAATGGGGCTGCCTATGAGTTTGCTATTAAACCTTTGAGGAGTTTATATTGCAATATTTTATTTCACCCAGCATGGAAATAGTAGCTAAACTAGAATGAACTAGAATTTCTAATAACACCAGCAATCCTGTCAGCCCTACCACAGCCAGCAGATCTGAACAAGTGTTTTTAGTGAGAGAGCTTCCTGTGCAGTGCTTGTTAAGTCAAGTGGAAACTGCTAAGGCACAAAGCTTGCTGGTTAGAACAGTCTAGAATTATTCAAATTAGAATATTCTGGCATTTCTTCCCCCTTTCATTTCTAAAAAGATGATTCATAGAGGAATAAATTAGAACAATAAATAGTGAGGCTTCTCTGACCAATTAAGGTTACCATCTGTTTAGTTCCTTTAGAGAATTCCCTGGAAAAAGTCACCTTACATTTGATTTATACCATCATAGGGACTTTCTACTAAACAGAAACTACAAGTTTCTTTTCTTCTGATTCAAGACATGTTTTCAATGTGAAAAACAAAGTTCCTAAATGTAGAATTGATGAGATAGCATTTTTTAAAAGAAACTCTAACTTCTAAAAGATCTCTGACATCTACTCCTTGGAGAACAGGCTTAGTTTTATATGTAATAAAAAGAAATGGAATAAAAGATCTGAATAAAGTTATGATGGACCTAATGAAGAATAAATAATGAGTAATGGAAGTTCATGAGAAGAGGTAAAGGGAAAAAGTGGCATTTGACTGGATGTGAACTCGAGGTTGCTTCTTCACTTTTCAGGGTATTAACATGGGGTTTGCATTCTTACTCTCACTTCTGAGCCATGGGACCTTGTGCAAGTCCCTTATCTTTCTGGAAGCTGAGGTTAAATAGAGAAAATACATCTCCTCCTTGAGGTCCCGGAAGGGCTGAGTCCTCTGTACCTGGCCTATACAGTCAGATCGAAAATAGTAACTCAGTGCCACTGAATAGAAGCCAGTCTATTTACTGCTAATTTATTCACACAAAACTATCAGTATAAGTAGATTGCCAAAGTGTGTGTTGCAGAACATATAAATCTAATAGTAAAGATGGCTCATTCTAGCCATATAAATAGATATATATATATATAAAACTAAGCTTTTTAGTGTAGATGAATCAGGGTCATACTCCTGAGTGTCTTACATGACAAGAAATTATTGTCCATTGTTGATAGGTTTACCATACTTTTAGCACGTTGTGGGAAAACTCCCTGGGGGAAACCTCTGTAAGAGATTGTGACTGACCTTGGTTTGATAATAGTAGCCATCGTATCACTTTAGTTTCTGTTTCTGCACAATGCAGTTTTCTGTTTCTGAGCTAAGCTTCTGTTTCTTCATATCTTGTCTATTTCCCGAAGTTCCCAAAGCCATATGCCTCCCTAAATTATGCTAAGACCACCCACCATTGCCTAGTTACTTGCTGACATCAAGAGGCTTCACTCCTTCATTCTCCATACTCTATAAAAACCCAACATTTCCTGCCAATAAACAAGACTTGATAAGAATCCTGTTTTGTCTCCATTTCTTGTGTCTCTTGTCCCTATCTCATCTCCACTCTCCCTCTAGGGTCTTTGTTGACTTTACCCACAGGTCGGGACAGCATGCTATATTTATATTACTGTAAACACACTGGAAAACATGCAATTTCTCAAGAGAAGTATTGCTCATGTTGTCTTAATTTATAGTTACCATGTCACAGAATGAAACTTTATTCTAAAAATGGTCTGAATTTTAGTAGCTAAAATTTATTTAGTATTTACTAAGCAAATAGTTTATTATTTAATACTTAAAAGACCTGTGAATGACTATTATAAATGAGCTCTTTACAGATGGAAAGCCCAAGAAGCAGATGAGTTAAAGATCTACCAAAATTATCGGGCTGTGTAATAGAAAAGACAAAAGTCGAAGCCAGGCAGTGTGACTCTGTGATGCCACTTTGAAAACAATGTTGGTGAATTAATCTAATATGTATCCCAGAAGTATGGTATCTTAGGCATTGGTATGGTTTCATAAGAGACTATAAGGTTAAGTGATTAAATATCATGTTTTTTCTTAGATGAAAAATCCAAAATATAGTTAAAAGCAAAAAAAAAAAAAACCAGTTGTTGAAAGAGAGAGATCATCAAAAGGGAAGGAGATCAAGAGATGGAGTGGAGAAAGAAGGCTGGGAAAAGGAATGAAAAAATTAAGATGTGCTATGTACATGTGCCAATTCCCTCTGATGAATGTAATCATCATGTACTGCAAACATGGGCTAATAAAAATAAAAATAAACAAAAAAGAACTCCACATCTCCACAGAGCTCACCATCCAACATACAAATCATTGGTTTGTTCTTTCAAATAGGTCACAGATCACGAATGCATTAGACAGACAAGTCTGTGCTTGGAGTACCTGAATTAGACTTTAAAACTTGTGTCAGTGGTATGTTTTTCCCAACTTAGCTGTAGAAACACAATGTTCTTTGATACAAAGTTCAGAATGATATGAACCATCCTTGTCAATCAAACATCAATACGAATAAGAGAATCTTTAATTTTCTATCCAGAAAAGCATTTGAGAACATAAAAGCTGAAGAAGTGCAAGATATTTGCTCACTTACTATATCTTGTTGCTATTGATTTTTCCAGTGCAAAACAACCGTAGCTTTAGCTCTAAAGGAAAAGTAAACAAAGTTAACTTATGTTATCATACTTGCCAATTTCCCTTTGATAAATAAGCATCCCCCAAAATTTACAAATCTTAGAGCCATTCATTTTCTCTAAAAATATACAGAATATGAGCAAATTTTGATTTTTTACTTTGCCCATTAGACATTTCTCCAATATATGTAAAGATAATTTTATGTATTGATTAATTCTGCCACTGATTTTCATTAAGGCTTAGAAATGTGGTCTCAAGCAAATAATTTCAATTTGAATAATGAATGAAATTCATTCTTCAGAACCCTGACATTCATATTTTATAGCAGGAACAGTGGTTCATTTTCCTGTAAAAAAATGCAAAAACTTGGCTAAAAGTCACAACATGCACAATAATTATGCATGAAATGTGAAGTAAATCATGTCATTCAGACTTCATGTTGTCCATGTTATTGAACTAGGTCTTCAAAAGAAAATGCCACTGAACGGAGGGGAGGCTAAGGAAACCCAGAAGCTAGAATGTGTCAGTCAGCTGTTTTTAGAGTTTGTTGATTGACCAACTACTGAATGACTAACTTATCATTCAAAATTTGATGCCTAATTAGATAACCATTTGCATAAATAATTGACAAATTATTTTTTGTCATTCAAATGGCCAATTTAGTTAGAGAGATGCCATCATGGAGTTATTCCAACTTAAGGTGGTTAAAAAGAAGTTCTGCGAGTTTTTCAACAAATTTTAAGGTCTAACTGATTAGAGACTTAAGTTTAGCTTCTCTAAAGTGTGAACTTTGGAAAGTTGGATTCATCAATGTGTAGGGACCCATTTCAAACCAGTGGTGATATGAGGACTATTTAAAGTTTACGACATTTAAGATTCAACACATTTAGAAAAAAGCCTTCTCAGAAGTTCCCTTAAAAGCAGAGAGTTGTGAGAAACCAAGACTACAAAATTCCATTTTTTGAGCAGTTTCTACTCCCAGAGGGAGAGCCAACAGGGCAATGACCTTATATAAGTCCTTTCTTTTGGATTTTGTAGCTCTGAAGAATACGGCAAGACCACTCAGCTCCATGTAAAGCTACACTGTCACCAACTTTCTTTTTCATCTGAGCATGGTGGTGCATACCTGTAGTCCCAGCACTCTGGGGGGCTGCGACAGGAGGATCACAAGTTCAAGCCCAACCTGGACAATTTAGTGATGTAATGGCTGAAGAGTTTTCCATTGTGTGCCTGGCCCACATTTTCTTTATCCATCAGATGATGGACAGCTAGTTTGCATCTTGGTTACTTTTCCCTCATTGTTGAGACAAAATACCTGATGCCCAAAATGAAGGAAGGAAAAGTTTATTTAGCTTACAGTTTTTGGAGGTTTCAGTCCATAGCTGGCTTCAAGGCAGGGGGTATGGCTGAAGGGTAGTGTTTCATAGCAGCTGCAAACCACAAGAGTGAACAGGGCAACAAGGGGGAAAGCGCACCTCTTTCCCTCCCTTATATTGTATGCTGGCTCTGCCCCTGGATGGATGCAGCACTCACACCACCAATCCCAGAGCTAGACAATGAACCAACCACGAACACTATACTCAGCCTCTTCCATGACTGCATGAGGCTTGGGGGGAGGGGGTATTCAAACACAAACCATAACAGTTTTTTTCACTTCTTGGCTACTGTGAACAGTACTACAATTAATATGGAACCTCTGATGTCTCTGTGATGAGATATATTTCCTTGTATATATGCCCAGAAGTAGAATTGCTGGATCATATGATAGTTCAGTTTTCAATTTTTGAAACAATATACACAGTATTTTGCATAATGGCTATATTAATTTACATTCCTTCCAACAGTGGGCAAGGGTTCCCCTTTCTCTGCATCCTCACCAGTACTTGTTATCTTTAGTTTCTTTAAATAATAGTTATTCTTATTAGGGTGAGGTGATATCACATTGTGCCACAAACTTTTATTCTCCATGGTTTTACAATTCATCTCTCCTAAATAAAACTATTTGTTCTTTCTGTGGAAGTCGCTTCACCCCTGACTCCTGTCCCATACTAACTTTGGCACGTAAGCCTTTAGTTTTAACCACTGTATGAGCCAACTATGACTTTCATTGGTTCCCATGTGAAAATGGCTAAATCTTTCTCCTGTTACTATGTCATCAATTTAATTTGCAGGTCCCAATTACTAACCTTAAGAGATCTGTTCCTGTAGACCAAAGCATTAGTTCAGGAATTTCTGCAAGATGCTATTTTGGAGATGGGAAGTGGATTATGAAATTAGATATCAGAGACACGATATCATGGTAGATCTCAACTCATTTGCAAAGGGGTAGGAAGCTTCATCTTCCAGAAGTAGCCTGAGACAGGACCAGGATCCTGGTTTCATGCTGGAGCTGCTTTTCACATTTAATTTTAGCTCCATGCTTATTTTTCTCTGAGTAGATAATACTGATCCAAAAAATTGACACTAAAAACGTTCAAAATTTGAACTATGAAATTGTCTTCCTCTTAGGTACTTATTCTCCAGATGTGTATTCTACAGAATGAACACTTCTGTTCAATTTTAAAAAGAAAGTTAATCTCAGTCTCTTCTCTTTTCCTTTCTGCACAGAGATATCATGGTATTTAAAGTGCAGCTAACAACTTTTCTCTCAGAATTTTCAGTGGCATCTGCATGAAAATTAAGAAATACTTAGGGAAAGTAATTTAATTTTGCAAATGCACAGCTAATCTCTGTTCATCATAGAGGCAGTAAAACATAAGAGATTTCTATAAGGGAATTCTCCATTTCAAAACTCTTACAGAAATGAATTATAATGAAGTCGGCAATCTTACAAGCAATTGCTCGGGTGGTGGAACTTCCTCAAAAGACATTCATTTGGTCAGGAATTTAAGCTATATCAGACTCAGATGTCACGGTCCAAATGACAGAGTGTTTACAATGATGTTATGATTCTCGGGTTTTTTTTCTCCTTCCATGACTTCTGGTTCCTGATGGAAGACAAAAAGCCTCAAGCTGAGAAAAATCAACTCAATACAAGGGAGAATGTGTAGCCTTTGAAGAAATATGTGTGTTGTTTATATGCTTTGATCCTCGGGAAGATGGTTATATTCCCAGGCTTTTAAAGAGTTCAGGTCCATGGGGCTTTTACCAGCAATTGCCAGCCAACCTTGAAACTCTTGAGTGAGAAAAGGTCCTGCCTTCCAGGACATGGTACACGAGTGGCTTCAGAATGAGAGCACATCAGAAGCAGCTTCGTTGTATTAGCTGGCTGTTTTTCCTCCTGGATTAAATTTGGTAAATGCACATTCCCTTATTTCAACTCTAAGTATTTGGCAAGGAATTTTTTCTCCTTTCTGGGCTAAGAAATCTAAATAGTGCTTTAATATTTAAAAGGTTAAGGTTAAGTAGTAAACAAAATGCTAGCATTATTGGAGCTTATCTACCATGTGGTGGATGTTATCTCTTGAAGTCACTTCAGGGATAAGATTTATTACTGCAGTAGCATTTGAACTATTTATTTTCTTCAATAAATAAATGATGTAAGAAGTTTATTTTTCATAAAGGATTGCTCTGGAATCTAAAGCTAGAAACATGTATTCTACTAAGATTTAATTTTAATTTATAGACAAGTAAGTTAGCACTGCGAAGAAACCCTTCCATCCTCTTCCTGGTAGTATCTGATGATCAAAAACAAACATAACATTTCTAACTTCTGCTTACCCTTTTCCTAAGGTGAATGTGAAATGTTGGTATTTTTTTTTACTTTTCTTTTTTAATCAGCATACTTTGATAAACTATATTTCCAAGACTTGTGTATTTTAAACAGTTAAATTTATTTCAAATAACTAGGCTTCTGATTCCTGGGTCATATACATATATGTTAGCCTTAGATTCTACTCAGATACTGAACCATACATCCAAGATTAAACAAATTCACACTTATTTCTGGCTTGGTATCTTCATTTATCTTTCTCTTTCAACTTTCTTCCTCTCCTTGATCCTGAAGTCCTTATTCTTTTTAAGTTCCTATTTAATAACCTATACTTACCTCAAAAATCTCGACTATAAAAATAAATGTTAATACCTTCTTATCTATCCTAGAGTCCAAAATTAACTTTTCATAAGAAAAAATAACACAGTTTGTGCTTTAGTCAGCTTTCCCATTAGTGTCAAAATACCTAACACCAACAATTTAAAGGAAGAAAGTTTTGTGGCTTACCATTTCAGAGGGTTCAGTCCATGGTTAACTAGCTCCAAAGCAGGGACATCACAGACAGGTATGGTTGAGCAAAGCTGCTTAGTTCCTAGAGACAGGAAAGCAGAGCATACTAAGAGCACCTATGAGAAATACATCCTCCAAAGACATACCCCCGGAACCCATCTCTTCCAAACAGGCCTCACCTTTGGGACAGTGCATTCAGTTTTGAACATCAGTGGGTTAATCCATGAATGAATGTGGTGTTCTCATGATCCAGTCACCTATACAGGAGCCTCTTCATTCCATCAAATAGACAATTAGATTTAATAGTCAATTTGGTCATAAGATGGCTTTATATTATTTTAAAATTGTTTTCAGCATTGATGTTTTCCTCATAACCTCTTTTAAAAGATGGGCTAGTTTTATTGCATCTTTTATAAACTTGAAACAGACATAAAAGTGATAGTGACAAAATTGTCTTCTCCCACCTCCAACCCTTTTTATGGCTATATGTTAAACTTTTTTCCTCTTCTGTATTATGCAATGAGAGATCTCAGTTCCAGTGTTGTACTCCAGACCAATTCCTTAAGGACACAGGGAAAAAAATAAGTAATGATTCCTTTAGGGAAAAAAACAAGTAATAATAAGTTGAATAACATGACCTTTAAAAGTAGAGTTTCATACCTCATTAACAGACAATGTGAATTTATCAAACACATTTTTTAAAAGTGAGTATGTGTTTGCAGCATAATTCTTAACAATTTTAGCTGACATTGGAGAGACTATACACTTGGATCACACTGTAATAAATTTTGAAAACTATGACATAATTTAAAAATTCCATGTGTTCTAAAATAATACTTCCTTTAATCTGTCAATAAATTTGAAAACTTACATAAAATGGATCATAGTCTTGATTTTAAAATGAACACTCAAAATTGATCTGAGAAGTCAGAAAACTTGAACAGGATATACACACGTGAAAGTCAAATATTGATGAATTTTCTTTTGGAAAAGTTGCCTCGCCAAAGTAGTCCTACCACTGAAGCTTAGGTGTCTTTAGGAGCAAGAGACCCAAGATTGGAGAATGCATATTGAACACTATCAGCAAAAATAAATCCAAAATTATAATGAAAGATTAATTTAAAAATATTGAGAAAACAACTAACTTTGTGTAAAATATTTATGAAGCACATTCTAGAATTTTATTAAAAGACATAAAAATACCTCCATAAATGCAAACTTATCCCATGTTTATGGTAGGAAGATTTTATACTATAAAGATAATATGTGGGTTAATTTGCAGGCTTAAATTCATCTAACATTGAATGCAATTCCAAACAAAATTCCATTGTATTTCCTAAGGACCTGACATATTTTTAGTCCATTTTACACTGATAAATAATTATTGTCAGTAAAGGTCTGAAAGTAGCCTTAAGATATTGAAATCAAACAAGGGGAAATCACAACATCAGAGTAATTAAAGTAGTACATACGGGGACCAGAAGAAAAAAGCAATGGATCAGTAGAAGACAGTAAGAATATAATAGTTCAGGCTATGACAAAGAGCACAGAGAAGTTAATTCATCACTCTGGGAAACTGAAGGCCTCTTGCACAATGTGTAAAAATGTATTTCAGATGGATAAAACCCATTAGTGTGAAAGAGCAAAGCTCAGCAGGATTAGAAGAAACTACTGGATAAAAATGTATGACATTAGGCTAAGCACAGACTTCTTAAATAAATCTGAGAGAAAAGCATGAATATTAAAGGACAGACTCATAGATATGGCTATGCTAAAATTAGCAATATTTTTGTAATGAAGAATGCTTAGCTACAATCAAATTATTGTAGCAGGCCTTGAGGATATCTTTATGAAATGTGAATTTTGTATAGGATTAGAGCATTTAAAAATCCTAAAATCAATAACAAAAGCACCAAATAAAAGGATGGACAGAGAATATAAATACATATTTCCCAGAAAAATGGAACACAAGTGGCAATAAGCATAGAGATGCTAAAAACTCTCAGCAGTGATTAGTAAAATGAAAACAGCATAATCACAGGTTTTCTGCAAGGTATTTGTTATAGTCAGGTGTTGTGAGAACAATTAGAATCAGGACAGAGAATTTATAATATTATTTTATGATGGTCACGTAGAGTTAACACAAGAAAGTGCAAGAAATCTATCCACAACACTAAAGACATAGAATATTTAGCCAAGGGCCTGGATCCCACAGCAATGTCCTACATGAGTTCAGATGAAGACCTAGAGCCCATGACAAGAGCCTCCACAAGTCCAGCTGGAGGTCTAGAGCCCGCAAGAAGGACTCACGCCAGTCTCTTTTACAGATCTGTGCAGGGAAGGCCCAATGGTCAGTGGTGGAAGCTAGAATATCTGTATCAGTGAGGTAAATGAGCTGTGCTGGTAGGTTGCGGGTTCTACACTAGAGCCGAGAATTCACACTCAAAACAAAGACCAGGGCTGTCTGAAAAGCACCATAGCCATCCTCAGTGACACAGAGGTCCCGAGCTCCTCCAATGATAAGAACAGTCGAGTACATGCCAGAAAGCCAGCATGATGAGTTTGTCCTGGACATTAAACGGCACATGTCTTCCCCTCCAGAGCCAGGAAGTGGTCCTCGATGTAAGGGCCAGAGCTTCTCCAGAAGAGCCAACTGCTCAAACAGCAACACTTAAAGAAACCCACAATGCCTAGCTTCTCCTTCTCCACATCTCTATTTATGCTGGCAACTTTCCTCAGGTGGACCATCTACACTGAGCACCATGCTGATTTAATCCAGCTGGCGTTAAGTTGACCACCAGTTTTTAATCCATAACTACTTTTAAGTAATAGTTTGTAGCAGTTAATCTTCATACATCAACTTCATTGAATTAAAAACACCTAGCAGATTCATAAAGCTGGCCGCATCCATTGCTGTCTGCCATTCTTCCCCTGCTCTCCTTCCCCAGCACCACGAGCTAAGCAAGTTGGTTCCGCTATGTCCTTCCCAATGATGCTGCCACCTTAGAGCCAGCTAATCACAAGCCAAAACCTAGAGCCAAAACAAAAGTCTTCTCCTTTAAGCTGACTGTATTGGGTATTTTGTTCCAGTGTCAGGAAAGTGACTAATACATTGTTGTTCTGAGATTTAGGAAAATTCAGACTCTTACACACTGTCCTTTGTAAGGTTTGTTGCTACAAGCTTTCCGTGAGGCATTGTGGAAAGCTGACAATACTGAGGATATACGTAGGTATGCAGTGATGTTCACTGTCTCTTTGTTTCAAAGGAATAGACACTGGGAACAAACTAAATGCCCATCAAAGCAAAATGAGGAAATGCAATTTGCCAAATTCAGAAAACAAAATACCAGACAGTAGTAAACAATAAAAATATAATCTTGAGTAAAGTAAGATTCTGAACCATGATAAAATCTTTGTAAATTTCACAGGAAAACAACATAATGCATACATATTAGAAAGTCATTGAAAATGTGAATTAGAGGCATGAGGCAGGGAGAGAAGAATAGAACTGACAATAAGGATAGATGTCACATCAGGCATAGTAGCACATGAGTGTAAACCCAGTTACTGGGGAGGCTGAGGCATGAGGACTGCAAATTTGACACCAGCCTGAGAAATTTAGAAAGACCTTGTCCCATAATTAAGTTAAATTAAAATTAGATGGTAGAGTTAGACTAGCTTTTCCTGGATTCAACCTCCAGCAGTGAGGGCAAAGAAGTCACAAAACAGGATTAGAAATAAACATCTTAGAACAATAGCCATAGTGTTCATCTAATCAAGGACACATTAAATTAAGTAATCCAGCTTTTTGTACTGATACGCCACACAAGAGAATAAAATCATTTCAAAAACTAGAGAAAATGACTGAATAGGAAGCACAAAGTATGGGAGAATGCAGAAGGAAACTACTGAATACAGTGACAGAGGGCATCAAGACACGCAGAGGCCAAGTCCCTAAATTCAGAAAAAGAAACTAACAATAGTCAAACCACTGTTTCAGAACCAGGTAGAGAGATTGGGTTATAGCTGAGCTAAATCATTACCTACCAACCAAAAGTCCAGTGAATTAAAACACAAATCGTTTACTGTGTATTCTATGGAATACAATTTCCAAATGAGTGTCACTAGGGCAAAATCAAGCTAGAATCTAGACTGTGCTACTTTCTGGAGGTTCTAAGGAAGAATCCATTTCCTCTCCTTTCCTAGCATCCTACATTCCTGGACTCTTGGAATGTCCCTATCCTGTCTGCAAAGACAGGGACATTGTACCTTTGTATTCAAAGGTCCATTGTGATACCATCTGTTCGTGTCCTTTTCTGCCTCTTTTTTTCACTTTCAAGTATCCTGGACAAGGGCCCGAGTTCATCCAGAAGCCTCCTGCTACATTAAGTTCGTGTTTTTTTCTACCTGAATTCCATTTGCAGCCTTAATTTTCCTCTTCCCTCTTCAGCTGTTGTATCCACAGGTCCTGCAGATTAGACGCCGACACCTCAGGAGAGCCTTGCTTCCGTCAACCGCACTATTCTTGAAGAAAATCAATAGATTTGATATGAGCTTGATAAATCAAGAAATAGCCCAGAAAGCATATTCGTTAATTACCTGAAGGCAACCACTAGAACGAGACAAGGCAAAGCAGAAGAAATAAAGCTGAAAGTTATTTTCCCATGAGGGACAGAAGTGTGAACAGAAAAAGGCAAGAGGGTGGATTCCTGCATTTCATTAGCACTGGCTGCGCATGCCAGGACGTGGTGTTTATATGTAACCACAGTCATACACTATCTTATTTCCTTCTAATCCAGGCTTCAGTCCTCAAAGACTTCCTTACTAACCTCATTTCAGGAACTCTTTCTTTACTGCTAGTGACTCCCATTTATGTGAGCTCCTCCTCCTCTCCAAGATGTCCGTCTCTAGCTCACCACAAATTGCTCCCTGTCTACCAGGCACACTGTCCCCACACACACTGCAGCTTCTCTCCTTTCTTTAAGTGTAAATTGACAAACTGTCTCCTCCTGGAAACTTAGCCTGATGCGACTGTCTCAAGCCAGTCACCTCTAGGCTCTGTCATGCCCCTTTGTTTCTTTGATATCATGTATTATTACATGTGCTTCTGTTATTTGAGTCAAAGGGCTGTCTATTCCTTCCCTTTTTTAAAATAAACACTGTCGTGATATATAATGACAACTAAATATTCATATTAGCTTTCACGTTATTTCATGTCATTTTGTTACAACTATTTAGAAAATAATAAAGGTATGGGCATCATCAACAATGCTTCAGCTTTCTCTGTATGAATTGCAAACCAATGAGAAAATAGAAAATGATCGTTGCTAAGCAGCATAGCAAGAAGGCATAAATGAACAGTGTCTATTTCCTTGAGAAAAGAAAGAAGATACAAATGGAAAGAAGTTAAACCAGGTCTAATAACACCCATCTGGCAAGATTCACTTCTAAAAAAAAAAAAAAAAAACACACCTATTTCCTCAGAATGAGCTCGCCAGCACTGCCCAAAGGTGTAATTCTTATGCTTATTCTTTGCTTCCTCCCCACCCACTAGAGTGGGAGAGTAAGGCAGCATTTTCTAAATGCCTACAAGATTACTGGTACTTACTAGATAGTCAGCAAATATTCATGGAAAGAAAGGAGGAGAGGGGAGAAGAAGGAGTGGATGGGAAAAAATTCAGGAATCAGAAATAATAGATTTACTTCATGTGAGTATCACCATGGACGGTTTGTACTATTTCCTAAAATTCAAGTCTACTGTAAACTAAAGAATAGATTTTTAAAATAGCCAGAAAATCCTTCTTTCTAACAAGTTGGTTGGCCAGTTTTAGAATATGAAACCCGTGCTGTAGTTTCCCCTCTTGGGGCAAGAAACAAGTTATCAAACATTTTTCCAGGCTTAGGAACATATTTCACTAATCTTTAGAAACACTAATACCAGTTTCTAACCACTGTTGAAATATGGAAGTAAAACCATGAAGGGTAGGACTTTGACTTAAAGAATTCTAATGAATTTTTCTATTTCTGAATTTGTTCTGGTCCATTTGCTCAAGACTTCCTGGCCCAAATCAACTAGTTATTGTTCCAAAAAGAGAAAATATTTTTGAGTTATTTCTCTTGAGATAGTTGGTGATAAATAGTGCTATGGGGTTTTTTTGTTTTGCTTTGTTTTGCCAAATCTTTACTGCTCAAGTGTTTCTTTTTGGTGCTGAAAAAGTTGATTTACTACTCAAGCAAAATCTTTTAAGGTTTGTGTCTTTTATACGGTCAGTAAAACACTGTAATCAGTGCAGCGTTTCTGATTAAAGACCTTCCATGCATGGCATTTATTGTAAGTGTGGACAATATCAAAAAAAGCCAATTTTAATAAAAGTCTCCCACCAAAAAGATATGAGAAGCTTCCTCCTTCTGCTGTGATAAATACTTACAGGTGGTATTTGATGGACAATAAGGATTCTGTGCAGCTGGCATTCAGAACAGAGTTTGGAATTAGAATTTCAGATCATGCTGGCAAGCCTGAGTAATTCTTTAATTCTTCAAATGGAAACAGTTTGCTCAGTCTTACACAGCATTCTGATTCTAATTAAAAAACACTACACAATATAAAAATATTACATCGACTTGCAAATCGCTGCCTGATAGAAGCTGGGATGGAGTTGGCACATCAAAAACCACTATTTAATTATTTGTATTATATGTTGTCAAAAGAATAAAACATTACCAGAGAGACCACAGCAGTTCAGACAGAGTTTATGGGGGCTAAGCATACCGAAAGGATTCGGTACCACCACAAAACAGATGTGAGAAGCTTTTCTGTGTCAAACGGCTTTAAAATTAAACCCACAGATCCACTTCTTGAGTGCCTAGGTTTCCCTCAAATGTTTTTCTATAAATACTGTAAATGGCATTTGCAGGAATCACCACCTGTGAAGAGTAACATTAAATGTGAGAGCAGATGCTACTCATTGTTTAAAATTGAAAACATAGCCCCTTCTGCAGACGTTTAAAAGGGCTGGGGTGATGTGAACAATTCACCTCTAGCCTCTGAACACTTGCCCATGTTACCAGCAAATACTTCATCTAATTGAAGAGAATAATCGAAGCTAATAATGGGAGTTTTATCCAGACTGGCCTGCCACTTTGGACAAGAAAATGAGGCAGAATTTGTTCTAAGTGCTTAGACTGCAGAAGTCTGAGAGCTCCTAGAAAGTAAATCTAGTGCTTACGGCTGCTAGACAAATGTCAGCATTAGATTTTAAATGCTCCAAAGCAATTTTATTCTGGCTTGGGACAGAGAATGGCCTGTGGGTTTCTGCCTCAGAAAAGGTGCATATTTTGAACTCTCAGAAGAGTGAAAGATGTGCTTCTTGTTTGACTATAAATATGTATTAAAGATACTCACATCTCTATTTGGAAAATTTTACCGACTGGCAAGAACATCACCCAACTGGAGCTTTCCTGGCCTTTGTACCTTTCGGAATTTATGAATGAATTATAGCATGGATAACCTGTCAGACTGTATAAATCTTCCAGACAACTGCCTCTGGGATTGGACCCAGTACTATGACAACAAATTTATTTTTGTTTTATCATTGAATTGTACACAATCTTGGGAATTCACTTAGACATAATGCTTCAATAAAGCAACTATATGTACCCTGTGTTTTCTCTACCCTAGAACCGAAGCTAACCTGGGGTTAAATAATAATTAAAGTAGATAGTGCTGTTGTTCTCAGTTATCTACTCTCCTTTATTCCTGATCATTCATATAGGACTTGCAGGGATGTACAGTACTTCTCTGTTCCATAAGGGATGAGTTTGAGCATATACTTTGCATTAGCCATGGAAAATGATTGAAGTCACATCTACCACATCCATTTGGAAGTCTGAGATCTCGTCCTCCTTTGTCCGCAGCCACTTTTCCCCTATGCCATGAGTACAGTGTGTCCCTCCTTTAGCTTGGACCCTACCAGGATACAGACAGAGCAAAGGCACAGATAAGCTGCAGGCCCTGTGGGGATAATACATCATGAACAGGAAAGATAAATCTTTGTTGCTATGAAGTATGGATAGATTGTTTATCATCAATCCAAGTCTTAGCAAAAATTAATATAATGCCATTTAAGATTCTTTTATTCCAGAGTCACTGAGTTGCTAGTATATTCCCACATTGTGCTAAATCCATTCACAAGTGTGATTTTCTTGTCAGATATTATGTAACCTAGAATCTAGAAGACCTGAGATTGAAAACTCAGCATCATTCTAGGTACAACCCTAAGGTTTTGTATGGGAAAGAAAACCACTGTGGTGCAGTTTTGGACCAGCACGCTTGATTCTTCAGCCACTAAGTGGTCCTTGCTATTCCTTGAAGACACTGGGGACTTTCAAGCTTATGAGTGGTTTTGTGACATTCAGAAGGCCCACATCTTCCATGTGATTCTTCATTTGCACCTGAAAGGTCTCCATGTCATGGCTTAAGCCCAAATGCCTTGATCAGCTTAAACTTTCTGGCCCTTCCCTTATCATCTCTCTTGTGTTCTTGCTACACATGTTTCATTTTAAAAGTTGCTGCACTGTAGACTTTCTGAGGTCAGGCGTGTTGGCTCGTTTTTGTTTCTCCAATGCCTGGAACAGCCTGGGACCAGAGCAGGTGCTCAGTACATAGGATGAGTGAGACGAGCATCACACCTTCCACAACCCACTTGGCAATTCTGACTATCATTCACCATGGACAGAAGGAAATGTCTGTTGTATTTTCCTGGTTTTTATTTCCACACCACCTTCCACAGTGATTTGGGCACAAAAAATTGTTTCTTACCCAATGGGAATTTAGTAAAACTTTATTCATATTATGAGTCAGTTTGTATCAAAATACTTTTAATGCCTAGTTTTTTGACTCTCTTACGAGTTATGCTGTCTGATAGCAACGTGGCCTAGATTGGCTGTATTGAAACAATATTAAAAGATCACGGATCATTTGTAAGATTGACATTTTTTTTAGATATATACATCTAGCAAATGCAAGACATGATTCTCTCTTGCCATTAAACTTTTCTAGCTATATGATAATCATCAGTGACATCACTCTAAATCCTGGATGTCTGTAGCCATGGTTTCCTTCAGTACCTTTCATGTTTTGAGTTGGGATTTTCTGCCTTGACTCAGAAGGAAAAGTTCCATAATGTTTCTTTGGCATATTTGGATACTATGCCTGAGACAGCTAAAAGCTAAGCAGATGTCAAGAAGACACGCATTTGCCCTCCCTGGTGTCCCTGTACTTACTTGTCTTTTTCCTAGCTGTGACTCTCACAATGCACAGACCTTAACCCTAGCAAATATGATCACAATACACACACAGGACTATGAACTGCCTCCACTTCACTTTGGTCCCTCCTAATTTAAGTCATTTATTCCACAGGTCATCACTCTCCATGAGATGTAAAGATTGACTCTTACTTTCGGCAGGCCAAATCCAGAGTGAGAAAGTGTTTTGTTTTATTTGGGCTGCATTTCAAATTCAAAGACTTGGTCAGATGGTATATCTTAAAACCAGAAAATAGAATATAAAAAGTCAAATCTCTGGTGCCTCTTGAAAAATCAGATATGACCACAATGGGACTTTGTTTCTGTGTAGCAAGCCGAAGTCTGTTTGATCCAGATGGAGAATGTGCCCAGGTTGCTGCTATCCTAAACTCTTCTCACAAGAGGTCCAGAATCTACTCAACTGTATAGCGTATGATTTTGCCAGCCTCGTCTATTCTTCCCAAAGAGCCTTGGTAGATGGTGGCAGTGGGTGGTTGTGAATACACAGGGATTTTTTTCTTTAGCAATGTAGTGTTCAAACTATAGTCTGTGGGATCCCCATGGTCCGGCTGTGGCATTCTTGGATCAAAACTATTTTCATAATAATGTTGCTATCGACTTCATTATGGTAATATTTACCTTCATAATGCAAAAATATCAATGATAAACTGCTGGAACTGCAGCACCAATCAAGGCAGAACAATAATAGCAGCCCTATTTGTCAATGCTATGCACACCCATGAAAGATAGAAGAAATCTAGATTTGCTTAAGAATGCCACTGATAAAGGAATGCATTTTATTTAATAAAGCTGAGTTTTATCAAATCTTGACCTGTGAGGCACAACCCTGATGATCCTGTGACAAAAATTGCTGCACATAAACCATTTTAGTTGCATGCCAAAGGAAAACACCTATGTCACTGCTTGGATTTTAGTGTAATTACCTTTGTTTTTTCCTGAAAGAATAACTAATAGACAAATTAATGTATTTAGCAAATATTTTCTTGAAAATATTGTTTATAATAAAACTAAGAAAAATACCTAACAGTTTCTGTTACCAATGATAATCTTGAGCTCTTTGGTAAGAGAAAACATAGAATTTGGAAAACATATATCTGCCACCATGAGTTTGATAGCTTTTCCAAAACCTAAAGATTTTCTGATGAAAATGTTCAATGCTCATGATATGAACAAATTATGATTTTTTTGGTATGTAGGAAACAGGTAAAAGTCTGAAAGAGTAAACCAATATCTCCCCAAAGTCTAAGGAGTGGAGTTAAAAAATCATGCTGAATGAAAGATATTCTGAAAGAAAAACAGTGTCTTAAGATTCAAAAAGTTAATTGATGTTTGTAGGTTTTCAGATTCTAGGTTGCACTAAGATCTTAAGAAAAAATGACTGGAAGTGTCACAGTGGGAAAAAAGGTCTTTGGTTCAATTCTCATAAAAGAAAGAAAGAAAGGAAAGAAAGAAAGAAAGAAAGAAAGAAAGAAAGAAAGAAAGAAAGAAGAAAGAGAAAGACATTCATTGTCAAGCTTTGATATAGGGTTAAAATAGAATGTCCACAATGATCTGAAAAGATTATTTATATATAGCTCCCTATACAGGGCTCCCTACCAAGAGGTATTGCAGAAGCTGTATGTGGTGGCATGTGCCTATAATCCCACCACTCCTGAGGCTGAGGCATGAGTAATTTCTCGAGTACAAGGCCAGCCTAGTTTACACTGTGAGTTCAAGGACAACTTGTACTATGACAGACCTTGTCTCAAAGCAAACAAACAAAAAAATACATTACAGCAAATTAAATGCAAAAGCAAATATGGAAATCGAGCTATTTTCTGTTAAACCAAACAGCAAAACATGCAAAACTTCGAAATAATTCCATTCTTCTACTCTTAAATTTTTAAAATTGCAATTATCTTTATAAATGATATAATTTATGTTAAGAATTGGTTTATACCTCTTATTTTAAGTTAATTATTAAGTATATACCTGAAAGACTTATTGGTTTAAATTTCTCATACAATAAACGACACTACATGTAACCTACATTAACTAACTTGGAGGATTTTCAAAAACTTGTAGGACGATAAAATAGTCTTGAGATCAAAACTCCGTGATGTGTTGCTCGAGCACATTATTGATAATCCCATTTATTTTAATGAAATACACATTATACTTGCTTGTTTTATTATTTCAAAAAGGAAAAGAAGAAAAATTCATTATTTCCTGAATCAGAATCAATAACATTCAGAAAATTTTAATCTTTCAAAAGGCACTTGTAATAACCAGGTGGATGCCATGTATAACTAATTAGATATTGATAAATATTCAAAAGACCATTTCTCAATAGTTGCTATTCACAGATAAAAGAATCACCCCAGTTTTGTTCCTTTTCTATTTCATTTACTATACGGATTCCCTCTACCAAGCTAACAACTCAGCAGAAAACTTTTTTTTTACTTTTAATAACTTGAAATTGTATACAATATATAAATATGTGTGATCTTTATAACATCGGTTTGTTTGGAAGCCCTTCCCTGGAATTTAACAAAACTTAGCTTGTCATGTTGTGATTCTATTACTGGCGGCTGAGTTACATAGTCTATGTTAGTTTCCTATTACTAGTGTAACGGTAACCACAAACTTAGTGGTTTAAAACAACATGAATATGCTATCTGAAAGTTCTGTAAGTCACCAAATGATCACAGTTCTCCTCAGTTCAAAGTTAGTATTTTGGTGGCGTTGAATCCCCTTTCTGGATGAATCTACTTGCTCACATCATCTGGCCCCTAGAAACCATGTTCCCTATTTTCAGATGAAGCAATAGTGCATACCTGTGTGTCTTTCCCCTCATTTCCATATCCCTCTGATTACAGTTAGGAAAGTTTAAAAAAAACTCTCATGGTTTTATTGAGAAATTAGGATAATCTCATCTTGAGCTCTTCAGCTTATTTGCAGATGCTAAATCCATTTTGCATCATAAAGTGATACATGCAGAGGTTCTAGATATTCACGTGTGATCTTCTTTTCGGGGTCTTTATTCTGCTCATCTCACAGGCAAACTAGTTCTTTATAAATCCCCCTACCCGCACACCCACATATCACACCCCAGCAGTCCTGTGGAAAGGTAACAAGCTTTTGCACTAAACAGTCATTCTCTCTGTTATACCAAATCTCCTGAGACACAAAGAAACACACTGCCCCCTCTCCAAACCAGTTGGACACTGGGGAAACACCAAATCATTTTGGTTCTTGGGATAAATAGTGACCCATAAATGGGAAATTATTTCACAGTAGTGCATTCCTACAAATCTCTTTTGCTATAACTTTAACCATTATAACTCCTGAAAGAAACATGTCTCCCATGACAGCCATTTTAGGGCCTCTCTTCCTAAAAAATAATATGATAGGAAAGAAATGGAAGACCAAACACGTAACCAAACAGGAAAACAAACAAAAAAGCAAAGACATAAACAAACACATACCATGCTTTCCATTTCCCACCTGTAAACATACACATGTTTGTTTTCAGACAACTGGATTGGACTCCTTCTTGCATTTAGTTTAATAAAATTTGGCACCATAAAATTATCAGTATTCTCTAAAGTTGCATTTGGCATTTGTAGCATGTTGTAACCAAATCGTTCAATTATGGAAAAGCATGTTCCAAGACACTGGGTCGACCCAGTGGTGGAGATTTGAGGGACTCACGTGATGATGAAAGTGATGAATGTGATTTATTGGCCTGGCGTCTCCGTGGCTCACTCAGTTTAGTACAGCCCAGTCCAACCTGAGGAATTGGAAAATTAGACCTGGTGTAGTGAAAATGAAACTGGGATTGAGTTTATTAAAGAAAAGACAAGAAGTGCTGGCACCACCTTCAGGCCACATCAGGAGCAAGGCTGGCTTTCTTCTGCAGGTTACTCTGCCGTAGCACCAGTGGACATTCACTGTCAGATCTAAACTATACATGTCCCTGTCTGGTGGTCTCTGGCCACCCACAGGAAACCAGAGTTGTGGCTGAAGATAGCAGGCAGAGCCCAAAGATGTGTCCAAATTATGCGATTTTTATCATCTTATGAAGAACTAAAAATGGAAGTAATTTTCAAAAACATTCCACATTGCCTTCTGCGTGGCAATGTGAAGGTTTCATTTGAGGTCCTTGAAGAAGCTCCCCGAGTCTTCCACTCTTCTGCCTGAGAAGTTTACATACACAGATTGAGTTCTTTCAGGGAGTGAGTTTCATGTCACTGAAGGCATCCAAGATGAAACTGCAAGAAAATTTTTCTAGATGTTATTGGGAAGTTTCCACATGAGACTTTTAACATATAACCCTATTGCAATGATTTGATTGTGGTTTGAGCATCCCCCAAAGGTTCGTGTGTTGGAGGGTTGGTTCCTGGGGAGGAGGATGCTGGCGACCCTTAAGCAGAGGTGCCTGCTGAGAAACCTATGCAAGTGAGCACTGCCCCCCCAGAGCATGCTCCCACTACACAGTGCTGTCTGAGAGTCTAGCCTGCCCCCCAAGTCTCTCTTGCTTCCTGTTGGTAGATGCGAGCTTCTTTCTCCTGCAGTCACTTTTGCCACTCATTGTGAGGTCCTCTCTGAGTTATGCTCTTTGAACTTTCACCCTCCAAAACTGAGAGCTAAACAAAGCTCTTTTCTTCACAAATGCAGCCTGTCTCAGGAATGTCATTATAATATTGAAAAAAGACCGATATACTTGGTTTAATGAGCTCTGTTACCTACAAGCCAGTTTTTTTGCTCTTTTCCTTTCTTTTTTATTTTTATTAGTGCATATTTGCCATCCATAATGATCACATTTATCATAAGAAATGTGTACCTGTACATAATATATCTTAGTTATTCTTTTTCCCATTCCCCTCCCTTCAACCATTCCTCTCTCCCCACTTACAAATGCTTTGTTTCCATTTTTCACATCCGTTCTCTTTTTTTCAGACTTTTCCCTTCCTTCCCTTACCCCTTCCCACTTGAACCTGTTTTTCCTACTTCCCAATAGCCCGCCTTCCCAGTGCTCCTTACTTACCCTTTGTATTTCCCACGTAACAGTAACAATACGCTATTTAAACTTACGTGTCTCATTTATTTCACTGGACATTAAGTCTACAAGCACAAACTTTCTGTGCAAGTTGGAGTTGAGTCAGTTATGGGGTGTCCTTTTAAGAAAGTGATACCAAATCAAGAAACAAAGATTAATTCAAAATATATCACAAACCTGAATGTAGAAGCAAAATCTATAAAATTTAAAATAGAAGACCTTTGTGACCTTGAAACACACAAAGGCAAAAAGATTGCTTAGTAAATGCAGAAAAAGGAAAATGTAACAGAGGAAAACTAATTGAACATTAGCACAAGACATTTAGAAAATAAGGCAAGTAACAGAATAAGAGAAATATTTAAATATTTTGATCTACCTTTATTTTTAAAAAAGTACTTGGGTCCAGGTCATAGAAAGAACTTTCACAATTAAAAGAACAAAAAAAGAAAATTAAATTAAGTATGTCATAAAGTTGAACAGGAACTTTACCAAAAACGTAAGAATGGCCAATAAGTAAACAAAAAGATGATCAATTTCTTTAGTAATCAAGGAAATACAGTTTTCAAAAAAAATGTACACACACTTCAGGGAAAGAAAAATTTTCAACAGATGACGTTCCCTTCCTATGGGGACCCTAGAGGATGTCGTGTATCACAGAAAGACCTCTGCACTGCCAGCCCGCCCAAAAGAAATTGAAAATGCATGTGCGGCCATCTCCAAGACCGCGTTACCCATGCAGCAGTTCACTGTACTAACAAATGTGTGGCAGCTGATGGCCACCACTTTGAGAACATCTTGGAATTGTGGAGGCCAAAGGTAACTTGTATTAACCTCATGATGTCTCAATACATTTACTATTAAAATATTTACATGAGTTTTTCTTCTCCTGAAGTGTGTGCACAGTTTCGGTCTGTATAAACGAAAGGCCTTGATACCACCATGCTCTTGCTTCAACGAGTAGCTGACAGTGGAAACCAGCATCACTGCTGGAAACCAGAGGCTGGTTCTTGGGGCTTCAGGCTTAGACGGGACCACACCACTGGCTTTCCTGGGTCTGCAGCTTGCAGATGAGAGACTGCGAGGCTTCTCACTCTCTACAGTGTAGTGTGTCAACCACTCCTAATATATCAATCGATCTATCTATATGTCTGTCTCTCTATCCATCCATCCATCTCACTGACTGTCTCTTTGGAAACCCTAGCTAACACACTGCCACATTCATGATTTCAAGAAGAATTCTTCTAATTTTATTAAAATATACCATCATGATACATAGTTTCCTAAATAAACAGCCCACACACTTTCTGCAATATAATGAAATCCAATGCATAATTATTTCCACTTTGCTAGGAGTGAGCAGTCATAATACTTATCACATAGCCGCACCGGTAAGTTTTGCACCTTTGTGCATCTGTCAGCATGTACCTTTAAATTGTGTTTTGTACACAAAACAGCATTTTGTACTGAAGGGAAAAAATGGCTTTTCTATAATCAAAACAAAATCAAAACAGAATAAAATAGCAGAATAAAATAAAATTTTCCACCTCTACTTTGCATTTGGGGAACTGAATATAAAGTTATTAATTTAGTGGTTGCCTCCAAGTCACTAATGAGTCAGAAATAAAGTCAGGAACTTAACTTACATTTGCTGATTTCACAACATGATGTCTAATTTCCAAATAATAATGGAATATCAGCAAAGTCACTTGCAGGTAATATCATTTCTTCAGTGCTTCTACAAAGTTTCCTCTAGGGATAAGGAAGCATGTCTGTGTCTATTTAATAATAATTCTAGGTTGTGCTACATAAATAGTCTTGACGTCACTATTTTTAAGTTCAAAATACACTGACATTAATTTCACATTTGTGTGAAAGTGTATGCTATCAGTATAAGAATTGGTCCCTAACCAGAATTTAAATTAATATGCCATCATTTTTCTTATGAATAGCCAGACAGCTTTGGACCTCAGTGGCCTCATTAGAGCAGATAGTTATATTTTTATTAAAAACTTAAGCATATTGACAAGAAATAGCCACGCAAAGCACTGACATTCTGGATTATTTGAGTCGCCCTTGTATCGGTTTAAAAGCGCTGCTGTGAGGAACCACGAACTGAGTGGCTGAAAGAGAAACTTCTCTTCTTGCAGTTCTGAAGCCTGGAAACCCAAGGTGAAGATGTTGGTAGAGGTCATTTCTTCGTGAGGATGTGAGGAAAAGACAAACCTATCCCTTGCTTCTTCCCTGGCATTCTGATGGCTGCTGGATATTTCTGCTTTCATCTGTGCATGGTCCTGTCACTGTGCCTGTCTATACCTTAGTTTCCCCTTTGTGCAAGAACATCTGTCTTACTGGGGGCCACTCCACTCCAGCATCACCTTATGTTTTAAGTACTTAACTCTGCAGTGGCCCTAAATTTCCAAATTAGGTCATGCTCTGAGTTACTGGAGTTAAGACTGTAGCATATGGATTTACAGAGTAAACAGTTCAACTCCAGGTTCTCTTTCTAGCTTCCCTTAAACTACTGTTGGTCTTCCAGGGGTGCTGCTTGTCCACCTGACCCCTTCTTGGGACCTGGGGATAATCCTAACTTTGAGTGGAGCCTACCTCAGGAGTTGCACCCTGTGGGGGGCTGTACCCTGGAGCATGCTGGTCCTGACCACAGGAGGTACACCACGCTGCTGCCCCTACACCTTCCACAGTCCCAGCTGCGCATTTAAAGCCAAGCCCCCCCAGGCCAGAAAAGGCTTTCCCCCCTCCAATAGAAGGTCCAGGAGGAGGCTAGAGAGTCATTGTGTGCTCCAGGGGCCAGAAGCAAGATGAGGCCCTGGGTCCTGCTCATACACTTGCCTCTTCCTAACTTGTCCTTGAACACAAGGACAGATAAATACCCAGGCCTCATGTGATCTTTCCATTGTGGACCATCCTACTCTCATCTCTCCCCCTGTCCTCTCTCCAAACTAAACCAAAGTTCCTGTGTGCCTGGGCCCCATCCTGGTGTCTTCTCTTCACCGGTTGTCCTCTTTCTATGGACCCTGGCCATCACTACCACTGCCATTCCACCTGGCTGCCACCCGCTCTTTCCATCCCCTTAGATGTCCCTCCACAAACACACTGAACTTCCTTCTCGCAACAGTCTGGCCCTGTAATCACCTGACCACTTGTTAGACCCCACACCTGCGCACAGGTGAGAACAGACAGGGTGTCATCTGCATTCCACGAGCCCCAGGACCCACCTGAGGTTTCAGTCATGCTTACTGCTCAATGATTACATTTAGTGACTAAATGAGTACACAGTGTTCATGGATGTCCTTGAGTTTGTGGCTTCAGAGCACTTAGTGACTTTTGGTTTTTACTTAATATTTGGGCTTCCTACCATCTTATTTAAACACTTTGTTTGACAAAACCTTTCCCTACTAGAAGATAACCCACAATTAGTCTCAGGGTTTCAGAATTGGAAAGTAGTTCAGAGATTTTGTGGCGATAACTCTTTCAATTTTTAAACTGACAAATAAGGTCCAGACATATGAAATGACCAAAGTCCAGCAAGCTTTTGACAGAGTAGAGATTGAATCTCTGTCTCTTTTTCTTGTTCAAGTGCCTAACTGTTTCAGCAAAAGCCAGAAATGCATGCAGGCTTCCCCAACCCACATTACGCTCCAAGAGATCCAAGCCAAAGCCATGTCATTGGCTTCTGTTGATTTTATCTTGTATTCTTCAGGCTACTTCCCTTAAAATAAACTACTCAAAATGGCATGGCAGACAGATACATTTCTAATGTCATTCAAATAATGCAATTCAAGCTGTTTTCCCAGCCCTCAATCCTCTGGCTTCTCCTGCCCTAGGCTCCCTTTAAATGCATCTGTATTTCTGCGAATCCAGCAGGAATTTTTCCATCTCTGGACTGCAGGATCAGCCCCATGTGCATGTTTATATCAATGTGCAATCAATCAAAGTTTGTTCGTTTTAAAATAGTTTTCTTTTTAAAGACCAAAAGGCATTTTGTGCATTTTTTCCCCCAAGCTCTAAGTTTTGAATTGCTGGTTCATATCCATTGGTCACTTCGGAAGGAAATTAGCAATCTTTCTGATTGCAGATCAAGATTTCCCTTTCTTATTATAATTGCTATTATTTCATGCTGAATTCAAAAGTAGTCTAGTGCTATGGAATTATAAAACAACAGTTCTGTAATGAGTTTTATATGAATTGCTGATACACAGCAAGGACGAGGGACATCTGAGAAAATGGCTCTTCTGAAAAGAGCAAAAGTTGAATGGGAACCTACAATAAAATCCAGATGTGACCAGAATACATTATGCTGGTACAATGCTGTGATCAAAATATTCTGCATTCTGGTGTACCATAAATGAAGGCTTAACATTTAACGGTAGCAGAAATCAATAGACATAACACAATGTTTCTTGACAGGAAAACTTGGAAAATAGCAGCTTTAAAAATCCTCAAATTTCTCAAATTTGAGATGTTGACAATTGTACTTCTGTAGCTTAGAATTTGATTTCAATTTTAGCCATACTAGAAGAATGACCTATGACCCAGGAAGCCAGAGTAGAGAATCTACCGGGAAGGAGGCTCCATGGTACCCTACTAGTTACCAAGGAGACTCGTTATCTCAATTCTATAAATGGATTAGCTTTACCTAGGCTGGGATTGATATAAATGGAATCACACACTTGTGTCCTCTTTTTGTATCATTTCTCACCCTCTGCACAGTGTATGTGAAATCGATTCTACAACATGTTGTAGAAGTTATTTGTTTTGTTCACTGTGTAATGTCCTATTGAATATACCCCAGCTTGCCCATTGTAACACTGATAGACACTCAGGTTGCTTTCAGTTTAGACCTATCACAAAATGCTTCTATAAGCACTCTCACCCTCTTTTTGGTGAAGATCTTGGAGTTGTAAGTGTTGGCTGACCGAGTACACAGATATTTAACCTTATTAGTTACTGTCAGTTCTCAAAAAGACTGTGGTGACTGATGTTTTTCAGTAATGTATGAAAATTCTCATTGCCCCCTTTTTTCAATGACATTTAATTATTTTTTTGCATGATTTTTTTCATTTTAGCCATTATGGCGAGAAGACTACACAATCATGTTATAATTTTATGTTTTATTTATTCTCTGAATAGGTTACTGAAGGTGTTTTCCATGTTAATTGGTTATTTGAATAACCTCTTTACTAAGCTACCTGTCTCCACTTCTTGTACATGTTTAAGAGCTCTCCTTTTTTTTGTCCTGCTCCGTAGAAATTCTTTATATAGTCTTGATATAGATCTTTTGGCCAATAAATGAAAGGCAAATATTCTCTCTATTATTAGCTTGCCCTTTTACTTTATCAGTGATGTTTTCTGATACATAGTTATTTAGAACTTTTTACCTTTTTTATTGACACAAAAATTATATGTATTTGTGCAGTACCATGTAAGATTTGATACTTATATTTATCTTTTAATATTCAAATCAAGGTGAGTATATCGGCCTTTTCCAATATTTGTCATCTTTTTAGTGAAGTCATTTAAATTCCTTTTTTCTAGCTTTCTTGAAGCATATATTTCCTCATTAATTTTGTAGTCCCTCTACCATATAAAAGAACACCAGAACTTACTTCTCCTATATAACTATAATTTAATATCCACTAACCAACCTTAAATTTAAGTGTAGTTTGATTTATTAACATTTTCTCTAAAGATAGTGCTTTTCATGTGCTATTACAAAAATTTTTGCCTACCCTAAGACTGCGGAAATACTTTCCTGTGCTTTCTTCTATAAACATCATTGTTGTGTCTTCCAACACGGCTACATTTTCTCTATAGCTTTAGCGGTGAGGAAGATATTTTAATAATAACTAGCACTAAAAAAATCTATAACTTTAGTCACTGTACACAAAGTCATATGGTACAAAGACAAATATTTTTGATTCTCTTTATGCAAAAAATAAGGAGAAAAATGGCTTCAGAGGAAAAAGAGAAAATGATGCGTCCCCTGAGTATATGCCAGTGTTGTGATCCCAAAGTCCTTACCAATCAGCCTTTTTCATTCTGTAGATGCCCAAGCGGTGATTCTCGGCATGCTCCGACTTCCTCCTCCTAGGAATGCTGATGCAAGTGTCTAGGAAGCTTCTGATCACATTGATGCCAAAGGTGAAGAAAAGATTAAGCTTGTGAGCAACTGTGATATGAAAACCTTTGCTGAGCAGTGAGACTTCCTGCAAACAGTTGACGCATTCTCCTACCTCTTTAAAGGGAGGAGATAGAGACCCTTAAACGTGAACCATTACACGATATAATATCTAGACTGTCTGAAAATATGGAACATACAGATTTTAAACAAAGACAGATGAAATATGTGAAGCTATGGGTTCCTCAGCTTACTGAAAGGAAGTCCCTGAAACAAACTATGGAGAACTTAAAAACTGACAGCGGAAGCACTGTGCTAAGAGTCCTTGGCATACCTTAGTATCCTTACAGAACTTCATTCAGTAACATGCTCAGTTTTTTTTTCCCTACAGTGTGCTTTGCCACAATTTTGCAGTTGGTTCTTTTCGGATAAGAGTGCTCTTTAGAATTTCCTTTCTTGCAATCACATTTCAAAAAAAAAATGTTTATTTCCATGCTCTGAAAATTGGTAATGTGGCCAAACTCATCATCTATGTGTGTTTGCAAGAAATGGAGTAAGACTATTTTAAAGTGTGGAAAGGGAATTATTTACCAGCAATAACATGAATAAATTTAGTCAATGTTTGATTGATGGCAATGTCCTGCTTAGTAAATAGGAAACCAGGGAAATGCACGTAGCTGGACCCTGACAGTCACTGCAGTGTGAACTACTATATAACGCCGGCTAAGCCTAGGTGTGGAGGGGAAATAACTGTTGTCACAGTCTCCTAATAAAGACACTAAATCAAAGATATTTTAGTATCTTGGTGCTGATGATTAAGGTAAAATAGTCCCCTGAATATGAGGAAAGGGATTGGTTATACAATGAAGGTGAAACTATGCCTGATAAAGCATCAGATATAAGGTCTCTAAAAATTTCAACATTAACAGGAGGGAGAAATAGGCTATGTAAATCATCAAAACATAAACAGATTTTCATTTTATGGTCCTTTGGGCTGTACACTTTCACCTTCTGTTAAACATTTTGCTCAGCTGGAAAAAGACCACAGCAACAAAACCTGCCCCTTCCTGATTCCTGGATGGAAGCGCTATCTTGGGAATATTCAGCATGGACCACAGGGGAGGCTGACTGTGCTGTGGGCCATGCCTGATGGGTCATCAAATGGATAGTTCTGGGACCCTGGGACCAGTGGACAACCGCACCTGCTTCTTTTGTTTACCTCAGTGCCCCTGAGCTCTGCAGTTCACAGAGTTCAACATGGTGGGACCTGCCCCGAGTTCTGCTGTTTGGATACAAGGCAAACTTTCTGAATTCTGAGTATCTTGAATAAATTTCCCCACCTGCTGTCTACTTTGCGATACTAAATCAAAGCAGGAAGAAAAATCCAGAAGCAAAGGCAAGAATGAGTGTATGGTTTTAAATTGTGATTCTCAGAACCTCTGTAGAGGTCCCCTCTAGTATGGTGTGACTCCAAAGAAATATTCTGATTTCCAAAGACAAGTCCAAAATAGCCTTTACCCTTTACAGTTCCTAAAGATTGCATTTCTCATGGGGAGTTGGTAGGGGTGTATAAAGCACCTCAATTCCTTTTTCATCCCCTCCCCTTCCTTTCTTCCCTCCATCTCTTGATTCCCTTCCAATCTGAGAAAGATCTATCTCCCTGCTTCCCATTATCTATCTTTTCTTTTGCTCTTTACTTATAAATTGGGTTTCTCACAGAGGAGAAAACATGTGATATTGAAGTTGTGTGTCTGATTTATTTCACTTAATATTATGGTCTCGAGGTGCGTCCATTTTCCTACAAATGATGCCACATTTATCTTTATGGCAGAGTAGTAATTATTTTCTTGATTTTCTGAACTTCAAATACAAATTGTGATGATACAACTATTTGAATAATAAATCTAGAATCTGTGAGACTATGCTAATGCGACTGGAATATGCATTCTCCTGTTTGGGACTTTATCTCTTCCCCACCAGCAGGCCGAACCTCCCCACAATGACAAGGTCTCTGTAAATGCCTCACCTCCCTAATGAACCTATTAATTACCACCACTCAGAGCACAGCTCTGCTCTCCATTCTCTGGGAAAGGCTCCTCACCTCCAGCTCTGTGTGCCTCCTCCCAGCTCCCAGCACCCACCCATGGCTCCTGGACCTGAAGCTGTGCTATTTGTGGGTTTTTTTCTGCCTCCCCACTGAGCCCCATGATGCCGGGTGTCTAGGTGACTGCTTTTGCCTTCTCCACTATTGTTTCTTCTCAGGTGCCTTAATTACCAACGTACTGCACTTTTGAAATTTCACGGAGACTTGGCATTAGCTGGTGTGAAAGTGAATGTCACGTGCCAAGTGGGTCAGTCTTTGCCCAGCTCTTTGGACCAACACTAGTCTAGATTTTGCACTGAAGGTATTTTTTTTTACAGATGATTAATATTTAAATCAGTAGCCCTCAAGCCAAGCAGGGTACATACACTCCATAATGAGGTGGGCTTCATCTAACCAGGTAAGGGCCCAAAAAGAATAGCTGAGGTTTTCTGCAGAAGGAAGAGGAGTCCTCAGGACTGCATGGAGACCCTGCCTGAGCTTCCAAGATTTCAAATTTGCCAGTCACCGCCATCACAAGACTCAGCTCCTTTAAAATCTCCTGTGTATCAGATGCCTCCTAACCCCTCAAATTCAGGATACCCCAAACAGAACTTCTGTCCCCTCCCCATAAAGGACTTCCCTGCTGGGCAATGACATCACCGCATCTTTGGTCCCACCAGCCCGATCTAGGGGAGCTCTCTCTGCCAGACTCATCTGTTCAATTTTACTGTCAGTCCACTGCCATGTCCTGCTTCCCACACACCTCTTGAACTCATTTGGTTTTCATTTGGTTATGAAAACCATTCTGATCCAAACACTCATCGATGTTAGTGATCTCCTGGAGCGGCGTCCTTTGCCTGCACTTCCATCCTCCAGTTATTTCCCCAAACCTCACCACACTCACCTCCTCTGGAGTGGTGACCTGCCAAGCCACGTCCCTGCTGCCCTTGACAAGGATCAGAATCATCAGTATGACCTCAACAGCCAGCCAGCCAGGCAAGGTCGGGCTGCCACCCACCTGCCAGTCCTGACCTGTGTGCCCTGTTCATCTCTGTCACTTTTCATTAGTCCTTGCCAGTGCCCCATGCCTCTGCTCCTCAGCAGGGTGTTTTTTTCCATTTTTGAGAGCTCTCATTCCCCTTGCCCCTCCCCCCTCCTCAGTTGTCACAGCTTCCCATCTGCCATGATTTGTCCATGGAGCTTTCCTTCTTAGCACTTGCCAGAACTAGAACTTTCTGGTCATTCATTAAGTTATTTGCTTCCTTGATGATTCCGTCTTCCTCTCTTTTTGTAAACCCCAGTGAGGGTCAGATGTGCTTTCCTCAACTTTGAATCCAGAGCATCAGAACCAAGCATGGGATTAGCAAGTCTAGGGTTATCATTCCCATTTAATCAATGTTTTTTAAAACAGCATTGAAAATATTGGAAGAACTTGCCATGGAAGAATGTGAACATCAATACAGGTCTTTTGATCCTAAATGAATGACTGCTCTGTGTTTTACTGCCTCTCGTTTCTTATGTGGGACAGCAGTTGGCAATTTCAGAAGCACCACACCCACCCTTATGTCACACGCAAGGGTTGTTAATCATGTCTGTAGACAATCTTTATTAATTCACTAGACATCATATAAATACATCAGTCATACAAATGCCATTCACATAGATTCATCAGCTCAACTTTTTCCAAGTACTAAGAATAACATTTCCTTATAACACCACAACTCTAATCCTGTTCTGTGCAGAGAAGATGCAGAGCACAATTGCTGACTTTTAGGTTCTCTCATGTAGTTTTTTATTATGGAGTTTTAATTCTAAATAAAGGATAAAAATTCAAAACTCTGATGTGAATACTCAGATTCATTGCTGTGTCCCCTGATCATCTGATAACAAGGGAAGAGGGTATATACAGCCTTTGAAGAGACGGTAGATAATCTCATCAATTACCACAGGAGAGAAGGTAGGCTGTGGCTAGTGAGTGTGGCCTCTGGTTACTCTGTGGTGGCTTTTATGGCACCAGATGGAGCGGGCCTGTTTGTCCATTCCCACAGACACATGCACTGCATTTCTACAGAAGGATTAATTACTGATTGTCTTGGCTGCTGTGTACCATTGCATCTGTGGGTTTCATAGAGCTAGGACAACACTATACCCCATTGGTGCATCTAGAGCCATGGATCAATATGAAGGCAGCACTTTTTCACCTAGACACTTGTCCCCAACAGGCCCTTGGGTCAGTTCATAGCCTGGATCCTCCATCCTACTGACCATAGCAATGCAACCAACCCTCTTCCAACATCCTTGCAGCTCCGAGGCTGTGCCTGCATTTACATTGTTGCCTGTGACCTTCAAATGGTCTTCTTTCTTTATTCTGTGCCTTGTGTTATCTTAAATAACTTCTGTCCTTACCCACTTTTAATGCCCTAGAAGGTTCCTGTTCTTCCCAAATTGTACTACCAAGAAGTCAAATAAGGGGCTGGGGACACAGCTCAGGGACACAGCCCCAGCCTGGCAAGTGCAGGGTTCTGAGCTCGATTCCTGGTACTGACAAAGAAAAAATTAAGTCAAATGATATTCTATATGTATTTGAATTTACTCACAGTAGTACTTAATGTTAAAAATAATACATTGGATAAATTCAAAATTTGAAAGTGTTAGGCATTAAAATAGATTCATTAAAAGTTTCACGAAGCTTCAAAGCTAAGACATCCTTGTCTACTGCTGGTCAGATGTGTCTCAGGTCCTTGGTCAGGTCAGGTCATGGTCCATGTGACTGAGGGGTATCAGAAGTGCTGAACTGGTCACACCTCAACCTTCCAGCGCTGTTCTACCTCTCACAGGTGCAGTGACTCATTAGGGAGAATTTAATTTGAAGGACATTCCAACAATTGCTTTAAAACAGAGAAGGCATCTTATGTAAGCATGACAAGAGAGACCCACTCGGTGCAGAATAACTCCAAGGCCACAGGCAGAGCAAGGGTGGGACTTAAATCAAAAGCCACATATTTATTGGTGATTTGTACTTTTTATAAGAAGCATCTATTTCTTTTATTTGCCCATTTTTTTAAATTTTATTTAAAGAGAAAAAAAAGCAATACAGAAAAAAACGTAGAAACAATACAAAACCTCAAAAAACCCCATAAATCACTAGTTGACAAACCACATACTGACCTCCCAGAAATAGCTGTTCATGTTACAAAATTAAGGCATACAAAGTGAACACACAGTGAGGCTGCAAACAGAAAAAAAAAGGATGGGATAAAGCCAATTGAGACAGTATAGTGAAATTGGCACAGAACATCACAGCAGGTCACCAGGACAACAGTAACAGGCAACATTGTATATCTCGTTGTCTTCACAATAGTTGTTCTTCTACTAGGTACAGCAAAATCAAAGAAATACACAACATTATAGAACACATCAACACAGAGTATTGAATAGAGCAACACCATTAATCAGGACAAAGCAAAACGGCGATAAAAATACCTGCCTTCAGAGATAGTAGAAGGAAACTCCCCGACTTGCTGTACCAAATATGGTCACCTCCTAAGAGATACCCAGATCCCTGGATCCCAATTGTTAACTGGGGTGGGGGGGGGATGTGGTATGTTTGATTCTAAGCCCGTGCCCCGGTAGGCAGCAGGCTGGTTAATGGTTGGCTCGGATCCCTAAGTTCCAACATGGCACAGATCTCAGGAAACGCTCTTGCTTCTTGTTTCCCCGCCCTGGGGTGGCTGCGGCTTGCCAGACCACAGTCACTTTCCAGGGCAGCAGGCTGCTTACTGGTTGGCTCGGCACCCTAAGTTCCAGCATACTTGCCCATTTTTTGATTGGTTCCTTTATTTGAGAAGTCTAGTTAGATAGACAGACAGACAGACAGATATCTATTTGTCTTCTGGCTGAGGAATAGCCGGAAAATCATTTTTCACTATTTTGTAGGTTTTCTCTTCACTATGCTTGTTGTTTCCTTTGCTGTGCAGAGCTGACCATTAGAAAAATGCAAACTAGAACAACATTAAGATGCCTTCTTACTCCAAAAAGCATGGCCATCATCAAGAAATCAAATAGTAACAGAAGTTGGCAAGGCTCCATGGAAATAGGAACACTTTTATACTGTGGGTGGGAATGTACAATCACTATGGAGGTCAGTTTGGAGATTCTTCTAAAAACTAAAACTAGATATTCCATTTGATTCAGCTATTCTCCTTCTAGATAATCTTCCCAGAAGAGTTGAAGACCTCTTATTACACTGATTCATATATATCCTTGTTTATAGCAGCACAATTCATAATAGCTAAACCTTGGAAGTGGCCTATATGCCCATGAACAGATGGACAGATAAGAAAAATGTGGCATTTATACACAGAGGCATTCTCCTCTGCCATAATGAGGGATAAACTTGAGTCACGTGTAGGGAAACAGGTGCACATCGAGATCATAACACTACATGAAATAAATCAGATACGTGAGTTTAATAGTCCATGGTTTCTGTTATATAACAAAAAAATATAAACAAAGAGCAAAATAAAAGCTAGATAATAGAAAGTTGGGCAACAGATCTTTTTTTTTTTCAAATGGGAGAGGGGATCAAGAGAGGGGGAGGGAAGAGAGGGAAAGACAATACAAAAAGAATTGAGACACATTGTGTACATATACCAACCCCACATAAGGAATGTAAACATTATGGGATGAAAATATTCACTAACAAAAAATGAAATAATATGTAATCAAAAAAAGTCCCTAGCTTCACAATGAAAAGTCAGAGTCCAAAGGGGGGCAGTTCAGGATAAGCAAAGTACAGTGGAGTACCTAGTATGAGAGTTGGTAAGAGTATATAAGATTTTATGGTAATCATGAGTCCCCATCTCATAGCTTTGAAGCCTTTCAATGATTTCATTCACCAGTTGGAATGGTTTTATCCTGTTTTGTTTGACTTTATTATACGTGATGCTATGAACAGCTGTTGTGAAGAGAACAAAACATTATGACAGCTTTGCTGATTTAATACTGTCCTTCTTAGAAGTCCTACCAAGCTTCTATTCTTCTATTTCCTTTGGTTCTATCTATCACATTGTGTCTTATTGGAATTCAAATATGTGTGAAAGTATTAACAAAATTTTTTATTGAAAATGAGATATTATAGTACCCATTGATCATTCTCTGTTATTCAGTTCAGAATGCCTTGTAATTTTTTCACTCTTTGAATGGTTTTATACTTTTTTGTTATGTTTGATATTATTGTATTTGAAACTATGCTCAACTATAGCAGAGAAAGAAATATTGTGATAGTTATTGTTAATGTCCGGTTGTCTTAATGTTAAGTATTGTGTTGCCTATGTTGTCCGGTTCCGATCTGCTCTGTACTGACCTCTTTTGTCTTATTCTCTTTAAAATAAAATGGAAAAAAAAGTACAGTGGAGTATGCACAGCCCCGTAGCTAAACCCCAAGTCTGGGTCCGGTTTTTAGAAACTGTGGTGACTCCTTGCTAGGGTTCAAATGCCTGTGTTGCCCTCAAATTAATTATTTTTTGAAACCTAATTGCCAATGTCTCCCTATTAAGAGGTAGACCATTTGTTTGTTTGTTTATTTATTTAGGTACTAGGTATAGAACCCAGGGCCTTGCCTACTCATCTACCCTAAAACTGAGCTATATGTACTCTCAGTCCCTCGAGCTGGGGCTGTTAGGAGGTGACTAAGTGAATGGGTTTGACGTCCTTAGAAGAAAGCCCTAAGAAGGTCATTTCCTCCTTCCACCACGTGAGCACACCACAAAAGCCACCTTGAGAAGGATCTGAGTAAAGAAGAAAAATGCCAGGTTAGATAGAGGAGGGAGACAAAAACCAGAGGAACTGTGAGTTTCTTTGCATGTAAATGCATACTTTTTGAAAAAGTGAAATACCTTGTAAGTTGAGCTAAAACAAAAAGTTACTGCTTTGCAGTTTTGTTTGAAAGAAGAGAGGCTCTAAAATGTGGTAAAATTTATATTGCATCAGCATAAGTCACCATTTAAACAAAATTTTACTTCTCACTTGCATGTAGTGTTTTATCTTACCTTAATAGAAATTCTGTGCAGTGAGGTTTTATGCACACACATGATTTTTGTGAAACACAATCTTGATTTTAAGCAATCATGATTTTAAAGGGTAAGATAATGTTTGCAATCACAAACAAATTGGTTACTTTATTATTGCCAAGTTAGACTGAGGCCCCAGGCCTTATCAAACGCAAAAAGAGCATCCTTCACACGCTACTTTATCAGTAAGTCTCTATCAGGAAAATTCCCAAGTTCACTTTATCGCCGCATCACTCAGAGTGAAGCAGACATCTGTTCTCCTGACTGCTTTTCTCTCCTGGCTTGTCCTTTACTTTTAACTTAGTAATGATCTTCTATGACACAGTGAAGGATAAAAAGACAGTCAACTGTACTGAGATGTTCCTTTATGGTTTTCACCTTTAATAACATACTTAGAAAGGTTTTCCTTCCCACCCCCCAAAAGTACAGCCAAGTCTATCAATTTCAGAATGTCTTCCAGATCTGTGCACTTTGTTTCCTGCAGTATTCTACAAAGGCTCCTTTCGAGACAGGATTTCAGTGCCATATGGATCTAGAAATGCTGCTGCTTTAGAGGCTATCACTACTTCCACGTCTCCCCGTGGGTTCAGCCGGTCTTGGATGGGTCCCCATGCCATGGTATATGCACAATCACACTGTCAATCAGCAGGTCCTTATAGAACAACGGCGAGGAAAAGGGGCCAGCGAAGGATAACTGACTTAGTTAAATGTGGAAGTGAATCAAAGATGCATGCAATACACTTTGTGAAAGTGCCTCTGTTCTAGGTTGCATTATATGCCCCCACCCCGGTGGTAGTAGAAATGCAGTCTTATTTGAAAATAGGGCTTTTGCAATGTGATCAGATGAAGTCAAGGTCATACTGATTAGAGTGGATCCTCAGTGTCATGACTGATATCTCTCTAAGAGGGAGGAAAGAGGATCTAGGACACAGGGCACACACATAGAGGCAAGAGAAGATCAAAGATATAGCTCAGCAGCATAAGCACCTGCCTGACAAGCACAAGGTCCTGAGTTTGATTCCCGGTACCAAAAAAAATTAATTAATTAATTAATTAATTAATTAAAACAAAGCAAGAGACCTCCAGAAAGCAGTGATGCTACCTCAATCTAAGAAACACCAGGACCTAGAGAGGCAAGGAGAGTCTTTCCCTAGAGCCTCCAGAAAGAAGACAGTCTTATTGGCCCCTTGATGTGTGTGTGTGTGCCTGTGCCTGTGTGTGTGTGTGTGTGTGCATATCTTTTTGAGAAAGGGTCTCACTATATAGAGCAGGCTGGGCTTGAGCTCACTTTGTGGCCCATGCTGATCTCAAACTTGCAATGAGCCTCTTGCCTTAGCCTCCCGAGCGCTGGAATTGCAGGCATGCACATTACATCTGGTTTGATCCCTTGATTTTTTGTTTCTGGCCTCTACAACTGTGAGAGAACAAATTTCCGTTAATTGAGACACTTATTTCCATCTACTTTGTTATGGTAGAAATTAATAAAACATTCCTTGCTCCTATTTAACAATTTTCCAAGTACTTTAATTTTGTTAAGGATGCTTCTCAGTGTTCCAAGCTGAGCCACTCACAGAATTTAGAGGCCTCTATCATGATTCAAACTTCATGACTCTCTCTGTGCCATATGTTAAGCAAAAATCAAGCATAGAAGTAGAAAATCAAAAACACACACAAAAAAATACATGTCATACAATGTACAAAATAAATAGCTCTGAACTGGAAGTAGGAGTACAATCTGAAGTGGGAAGAGGTGTTGAGACCCCAGTTTGCCAGTCTCTAGGGATGATTTCTGGTCCCCAGAACTACTGAAACATAAGTAGTTTGCACTGTTTAAGCCACTGTGCCTGTGGTATTTGTTGCAATGGGACTAGAACAGCATACATCTCACCACGTGTTGAAGAGGTCGAATACAATTGCAATTAAGCACCAGCGTGGACTGAACTTCTAGAGTCGAGGAGGCAGGGACACAGGTATGATCTGAGCACAGCTACTCACTTTCTCTAAAGACGAATTGGCCATGACTCAGCCACAGGTCCTGGAGAGGTCTCTCCAAGAATCATTAGGATTCTTGGTTAGAAAGGGGACCAGAGGAAAATGGCCAGAATCAAGGGAGTCAACAGCAAAATGCACAGACAGGGTGAGTGGGAAAGAGAAGGAACAAGAAAAGTTAAAAAAACAGCCAAATTGAAACAAACAGACAAAATATTGTACAAGAAGTAGGCTTCCAAACTGAGGTTCTAAAACAAAAGGCAGAAATTTAATGCTAAGAAAGATAGCCAACACGACCGGCACTCTAAACAGACACTCACTTCTGGTGGTGTTCATTTTATAGAACTAAAAAAAAGATACTGAAGCACAAGCAATCAACAGTAACAGTAAAAGAATATAGTCATTAATATGAAATAATGCAATATACAAGATAAGCTCAAATATGCTCACAGCTGAAAAGAAAATCTCAAAAGGACTCTGCAAAATACCAACATAACATTAAAAACCAAACAAAATCCCTTAACATACATCAGTCCTTAACAGTATATATCTATATCTATATCTATATCTATATCTATATCTATATCTATATCTATATCTATATCTATATCTATATTCTATATTCTATATTCTATATTATGTGTGCATTTTTATATACACATGCATGGGTTTGCCATCTAGTTTTACTCTTGCATAACCAAATATAGTAGAGCCTGGGACTAATGCTTTTCCTGATTAATAAAAATACCTTCCTTCTATAAACAAAGACATTGTTACTCAAAAAAGAGACATTGGATTTAGGAATTTGCAGTCAGAACTGACCTAAGTTTGAAGCTCCTTAATTCTAGTATATGGCAAAGGAGAGCCAGGAATGTTGAAACTTAAAAGACAAGAAAGGCTCCTGTATTGCTGTATGTTTTTCATCCCTGCCCTGAAAGGATGAACCAGCAGTACATGACGCTGACCAAATGCAAAGCAGAGGAGAGTTCCAAGTGAAAAAAAAAAAAAGATAGGGAACCCAAAGGTAAAAATAAGGCACTCCAAAAAGTTGTTTCTAGTCACACTAGCAACATGAGGACAGAGATTCATTCATTTAAAAGATTCATTTTTCCCCCAACAGCCAATTATGTCATGCCTTCCCCTGAGAGCCCAATAAACAAATTATCTTGGAGGGAATTGTGCTTGTTGGGTTGTGCAGCCTAATAAGACCTCAGCGCCATCCTCACACGCAGAGGCCCCACACGCCTCACAAGAGAACATCCTGGACACGCTCCGATAAATTAATTTTCTAATTCTAGCTCAGCCACCAGCTACTTTGGTTTCTTTGGATTAATGATGTCACATCTAAAAGTGTTGGGATGAGACCAGCTATTTTTTGCATTGCATCTCCTTTAGTCCTGTCACTTCTATTATTTGATTTCATGGTGATATTAAAATATTCTGCATCCTGAAGTAGTCTATGTGTGATTTATAAGAGCATGGATCAAAAGAGAAGGATACAGAAAAATTCTCAAAATAGACTGCAAATTAAAATGAGGGATTATTAATGTTCTCACCATACCATATCATACATCTTCAGAAAAGTCAGGAAATGTATGGCTTTCCAATAGTTATGAATGACTGAGGATTACACACCTGCAAAACAATTCTCAATAACTGTTAATAAACTACCTAGTATTAGCTCTATCTAGGAATGGAAAAGCAAGTTTTCGTTTGGGTTAGGTTTTAACTATTGTTGTGTTGTTTCTCCTTAATCAATATAGATTGAAAACAGATTCATCTCGCTCACTTCAAGAACATAGTAATGGATTGAGAAAGCCAAGTCCAGGTCTCCATGGCACCAAGCGAGAAACAAGGCATGAATGGTCTTCTGTTAATGCAGCCAAAGCACAGAACAAAATTGTGGCTCACGGCAAAACCGGAGAGTGGACAGTCACACAGGCACATGGACTCCAGAGACCATGTGTCACCAGTCACGAGGGGTGCAGGAAGAAAATCTGGAAAGTTTGCTACAGTCTTGAGAAAATGCAAAGTAAAGAAGATAGAAAATAGATCTTTTGCAAAAGGGAGGGGACCAAGACATGGAGGGAGAGAAAGAGAATGGGATGAAAAGAGAATTAAGATGTGTTATGTACACGGACCACCTTCCCATAAGGCACATAACCATATGTACTGTGAACAGGGACCAATAAAAACTAAAAATTTAAATTAAAAGTACTTAAAAGAATATGGGGTGACTAAGGGTAAAACAGATTAGAATTGGTCAATCAACTCAATGTAAAAGACAGTCTAATTACTGATCAAATGTTGAGCATATCGATTTTCATACATCAAGTATTCAGCTCTGCATAAATTTATGTTGCATTTATTGCCAGAATGTATTTCCAGTTATTTATTATTGTATACTGAATTACACAAAAGTGGTAGCTTATATCAATAATTTATGTTCCCCTTGAGTCTGGTATTGATAAAAATCATCTAGAAACTTCTTGCTCACGTTCTTTTCACAGCACTAGGCAGATGGCAGATGGTTGAGGTTGGGGTCATTGTGAAGTATTGTTCACTCCTTCAGTTTATGCCTATGTTGGGGAGATTTGGGCTTTTGGGGCCTGAAATGCCTGGTGCTTTGAGGACATTCTTCTCCATCCTTTCATAGTCACCCGAGTGGTCCCTCCTCGTGGCAACCTTAGAGTAGCCAGACTTCTTATGGAGAAGGCTCCCAGACTGAGCTCACAAGAGATACCATCGCAAACAGTGCGGCCTTTCCTGACCTAGTCCAGAAGTCATGTAGCATCACTTCTGCCAAATTCCTTTCGTGTGGTAGTCACAGAGTCCATCCAAGTTCAAGGGAATGAACATTTCCCTTCTTGATAAGCACATGGCAAAGCTCTGGAAAAGTGCATGGGCCAGGAAAGTCTACTGAAATCACTTTTAGATGACAGTCTGACACAAGCTGGTCAGAATGAGAAGATCTCCACAACACTGAGAAACAATTTCCAATTTAATGGGAGAAAATAAAAACGTTGGCATTTTGTGAATTTCCTATTGGCACCATGAAGTGCCACAGACTCAGTAGCCTAAAAGAACAAACCTTTATTTGGTTCTACAGAAGTTCAGTAGTCATGTGTAGCTCAAAAGCAATGTGTCTTCAGGACTGCGCTCCTTCCTAGAAGCTGTGGAGGAAGCAGGTCTTTGCCTCAGATCACTGCCAGGCATTCTTCACTGTTGCAGCACTGGGTTCCCCTTTCACGGTTCTCTAACTGAGCTTTCACCTAAATTCCTTGGCTCCTGGCTCCTGTCTGCTTCCTCAAATCAGACACTAGATCATAGTCACTGTAACATCTTTTCCCTCCTGCCTGTCTTCACTACCCGCCTCCTTTGGTGGCAAAAAAAATCATCTACTTTGAAGGGCTCCTGTGATTAGATTGATCCTACTTGAAAATCCTGGGTACTGTCCCTATCTCAAGATCTGAAACTGAAGTTCTATCTGTATAGTTGCTTTTGTCAAATAAGGTGGCATATTCTGGGGACTTTCAAGGATGCAATGTTTTACCTACCACAGCTATAATGTGTTTGTTGAGAGAGAGGCCCTATAATCTCAGAACTCTAGGAAATTGAAACAGCAAGATCGCAAGTTCAAACCCAGCCTGGAAAATTTAGGGAGCCTTGTCTCAAAATTAAAAATACAATAAAGCTGGAGATATAGCTCAGCATGAATGCCCTGGGTTTAATCGCCAGTACTCCATGGTGGGGATCTAACAATGGAATTTTAAAAATTGATGTTAAAATTCGATGATTCTTGGGACTCTATGAAGTTGGCCACTCCCATTAAACATGTGTATTTAAACAAGTGATTTCCCTTCCCACACATGGTCAGAAGTATACAATTACCAAGTGCATTTCCTTGGGTTCACGAGCCTTTGCTCAGGACAAAGGCTGTTCACTTTTCTCACTAAAATGTAATTAGTTTAAATTATTTTATATGCCATTATAATACGTTCTCTTTCGCTTCTAAAGCTAATCCAGAAGTAACAAATTAGAAGTGGCAAATACCAATCAACAATGACAAGAGACATCTGGCAACAAAGAAGCAATAAAACATAATACAAATGTACAACACCTACCACGCAGACCTAAGTAACAGGTGAAAGTCATTTGTCGGATGGGTGGACATTGACACTAGTGAACACAGCCACATGTCATTGGGAAATGAGTAAGTTATATTTAAAATATTCTTTTTTCTGAGTTTGTATAACAAATGTACATCATTAGACAGTCCAATTATAAAAATGACAAAGTGACATGCAGTGTAGTGGACATGTTGGCAGATTAGTCTGCTTCCACCGTGCCCGCTGAGAAGGAACTGGACCGTAACATTACCCTCTGTGGACATGTGGGTTTTCACTGTGGAAGGGGTGGCCCAGGCTGTGACAGTCAGCACCCCCATGCTGGGACAGACCTGTGGGCAAGGAGAGAAGAATGGAGCAGCTCCTCGAGTGTAGATGTGGCGGGCAAACGCAGGTTGCCCCTGTTAGCTTTGAGGTTCTGACCCAGGTCCCTGCCAAGACGCCAGGCCCACCCTTGGACTTGGAGTCCCCAGTGTGTTAGTCACTTTGCTCACTGCTGAGACACAGTATCCAACACCCACAGAGTAAAGCATGAGAAGTTTCTTTTGGCTCCCATTTTCCACCCATTGTCAGCTGGCTTCAAGGCAGAAACAGCATGGTGGGAGGGACTGAGTGGAGAAAATATGCTCATGTCATAGAAACTAGGGGAGAGAGAGAGACAGAGAGAGAGAGAGAGAGAGAGAGAGAGAGAGAGAGAGAGAGAGAGAGAATAGGAGTCAGAGAGTGAGACGCACCCTTCCAGTGAGGCTGCCAGTGACCTGCCTCTAATCAGGCTCCACCTGAAGCTGCAAGTAAGCTATGAACCCTGATCCACTGATGAGCACACGCGTGACCCAGTCACCTTCAACCTACGCATGAGTCTTTCGGGGAACACCCGTGATCTAAACATAACACCTAGCATCTTCGCAATCATTTCATTTTAAATTTTATTTTAGCCTAACCCAGTTTCAGTGAAGTTCTCTTTCTGCAGACCAAACAATTCATCACTAAGATAAATCGACAAAAATCTCCATCATCTGAAAAACAATCCAGCCATCCAAAAAGATCGATCCTCCAATGACTCCAGATGGTTGACAAATTGTATATTTTGTGTGGTTTACCAAAGTGCTTTTTGTTCACTATGAATGTGTTTCAATAAACTATCCAAGGTTTAATTAGAACAATATGGTTCCTCACCTCAATAACTAGCTTTTCATAAAACAGATGTCTGCAATTTTATTTCAAAGATGATCCAATAAGGGAATTTGATCAGGATGAGTTGAAATGCAGAGTTTTTCAAATAATGTGCTTATAATTGGCTTTAATGTGTCTCAACACACACCTTTCTCGAGTTGAAAAATTAAATCATTGTAGGAATTATAGATTTCAAAGAAAGCCCAGTAATGTTCTTTTAATCAGGAAATCCATATTTTTAGAAAAAAATAAATCATATTAACATCATAGACAATAGGTTTGATACCTGGAAAAAGTCATTAGTATGGTTAAAATTTCAGAATTTTGAAGTTCAGTGGTTTTTATCAGTTAGGGTCAAGATAGGAATACAGAGGTTGCTCCACATAATTTGATAGAGGGAAATTAACATGCAACAGTGTTGGAAGATATGAGAAGCAAACAGGCACAGAGGCAAATGGAGGTTAGCAGGAGTGGCTGAGTTTATGCAACACGCCGCAGGGTTATAGACATCAAGGAGGTGGCCAGGACCACCTGGCCAAGGAAGAGTTAGAATCATTAAGACACAGCTACAGCCAAAACTCCACACTAAATGATGATCAAGAGGGAACTATTCATGGCTTTTTCACTGGATGCTCTTAACTGGAAGGCAGTTGGCAGCTGATGCCAGATGGGATAATTTGCAGAAGTCAAACCCATGCAAACTGAGCAGTTCAAAGAAGAGGGGAGAGGGCTCCAAGGTCAAACAAAGACCCATCACAATGATTGTGCAGATTCCTATACCTTAAAAAGGCACCACAATACATGGGGTGACAGAAGTAGTTTTTAACTACCCCCCAGGGATGTTGGTATGCTATATAAATAAATATATGACTAAAATATCCACAATGATCCAAAAGTTAAAAAGAGAAATCAACAAAATATCACATGCATTTTATTGCCAGGGTAAATAACCTGCCCTGTGAGCAAATATATTACAGATTGTCATGATGATTATACTACTGTCTATAGTTATTTCAAAGTCATAATTATAGCTTCTATTGATGAAATATGGTAGAAAACATCATGATTGCCTCGCCAGATTTCTCTTCTCTCTCATTGTTCTTTAGCCTTTATGATTTTGATGGGCATGACCCTTCCCCGGTCTGAAAGGTTGAATGAAGATACATTTAAGCCACTCAGAGAAATCCTATCTGTCTTACAACAGTGATTCAGAGACAGGCTACAACCTAAGCATAAGTAACTATCGCATGGCATTCATTTGGCTGTAGAATTTGTGTAGGTATTGTCCAATGAAGTGTTAGTCAGTGATTGTAAAAACGAAGTTCTATTTTCCTAGGCACAGAGGTCAGTGAATGACCATGGTGTCTGAATGCTTTCTTGTAATTTTCCTGACACCATGAGAGTACTCAGCATGAGATTACACACACAACATCCTACAGGTACCTGGAGGAGGCCAAAACACCTGGATCATAAAAAACTGAATACAGATTTGATCAAACCATGTCTGAATTCCATTACTTTCATATATTTCAGCTATGTGTCGATAAATCCCCTAAATTCTTTTTTTTTCAGTACCAGGGATCAAACTCAAGACTTTATGCTTGCCAGGCAGGTGCTTGGGCCACTGAGCTAAATCCGCACCCCACCTAAATTCTTTAAACTAACTATAGTTTGGCTTTTGTTTGTTATCTACATTTGTTGTTGTGGTTATTTTGTTACTAGTAACCAAAACCAAAATGTTATGGTTATTTCTATATACTTCACATGGACTATTTTACTAAATTCTGCCAAAAGCCTGAGCAAATAGGTTTGTTATTCCTTCTATTTGAGGAAAATAAGGAAGAGCAACTTGCCCCAAATCCTAATTTGTAAAGAGTGAATGGTTTGGATCTGACCCATCTGTCTTTAGAACATGAGCTCTGATCATGGATTTCCCATACTCACCTCACTGCACCAAAACATTTCTTTAGCATGCAGCTCTGTTGGTTTTCCATTTTGAGAGACAGGTTATAAAGCCTATCAGAGGAAAATTGAAGGCACTTGAGTGAGTGTGTGAAGGTCTGTAATCAAACCAAATTAAACTAACAATAAGAACAAATTTAGAAACTTTTACCAAAGCAAAAGGGGATTCTGTTTTGTTTCAAAAGTTAGGGTAAAAGGTTGGCTTTAAGTAAAAGCTATGAATATCATAAAAGTTAGCATGATTTCAATTTATATCCATGGTTTTCTCAACAGATTGCAGTGTATATATTTAAAAGGAACTCCTACATGAGCCTTTGTCAAAAATACCACATACAATATTTATACACACACATATATACACACATAGTTCTAGATATGCCTGGATACATTTGTACAGGTGTTATGCATGTGTAACACGTGTAGTATTATGTGGTTATACAGTAATGTTAACTATGTTTTATGTATGTGAATTGTATGCTTAAGGTTGGAGAAACATATCAAACTTCATCCTTACCCTACATGTGTGTAAATGTGTATGAATTACATTGCTTTTGTAGTATTCTCTCTCACAATGAAGTAAATATAACATCTACTCACTTAAGTCTGACACTATTGCAGGGCAAGAAAAAAAAACAAAAAGCATGTTTTGCTGTCCAAGGTACCTGAAGTAGTTTATAATTCTTGGTACATGATGATTCAATCAGATGGGCTAGATTTTCCCATGTTCCCAAGATAACCCCACTTATCTCCCCCAGTGACTAAATTCCTAAAAAGCCTGTGGATATAGAACACCCACCACAGTATTAAGCTACCCCATGAGAAATTTTGCTGCTAGCATCTGAGAAAGGCACTGAAAAACACCAGCTTTTTAAAGTTTTCCTGTGAATAAATATGTCTCGCTCCTTGGAAAAGGTCTTGCCTTAGAAAACAGTCATTGGTAGAATTTAAGCTTTTTTCTTTTGACCTATTGTGGGCAATTTGACTGTGTCATGTGACGTGTTTCTCTAAATAGAAAGCACAGTTTACACTGAATCTTTCAAAAAGAGGAAGGGTAGAAGCTGCCAACTTGATATTGGTAAGCCCAGCTCTACAACCAGGAAGTTCATGCAATATATTTCTTCTCTTTAAAGAAACTGACAATCTTTTTCTCTTTAAAGAAACAGTAGGATTTGGAACCATCTGAGCCCACTAAATACTATATTAGTAAGTGTTAGTAAAATGAGGCCATTCCTGCCTCATTTGGATGTATCCCAAGTCCAGTTTTCTACCACACTGGCCAGTCCTCAGACAGAAATGGCGTCCTGAAAGTCAGTTATGTCTTCGTTAAGAAAAACTTTGATGACCCTTCCCAGTTTCATTCACTTCACAGATAAACATTCTGTTTAACAAACATGTCATTTAGACAGAAGTGAACCTCCAAGGTAATTTGAATTTCCATCACAGGAAGTAGGTCCCTGGAGTATGTCCTGGAAAGGTCTGTCTCCCTCTCTTCTCTCTTGACCCCTCTTGGCTTCCCACTGCCATACTGTAAGCTGTTTCTCTTTTGTGATGCCCTTCTGCTTTGCTGCCCTGCCTTGAAGTCAGGTGACCGTGGACTAAACCCTCCACAAACTGTGAGCCAAAACAAATCTTTTATTCTTTAGGCTGTGGGTATCCAGTATTGTGTCTCAGCAATTATAAAGTAACTAAGGCAGAGGAAAACAAGAAACAAGAAATCACCAATAACCTAAGACGGATTAGGCTGCAAAGGAAATCTGGGATTTGAGAACCAAGAGTTAGGTTGTTGGACTCAGCTTATTTGACATCTGGATTTGCTACCAGTGTGTGGCCCTGTAGAGCTTTTTATCAGTCTTGGAACTATACTTGCTATACTTGGCTGTTCTCAGTTTTAAAATAGGAGCAATACCTATTTCAAGGTGTTATCATGATGAAATGTGAAAGTAATATAAAGCTCCTGGATCTTCTAGAATCTCTGCAAGTGGTGCTGATCAACATTAAGCTCTCAGGCCCTTTCCACCAGGCATACACCCCTCACTGAGATGTCTCCCACCTCGGGCTTGGAGCTGTATCCTTGGGGCCAAGTATACTGAGCTCCACTCCCTTGAACTCTTCCTGTGGTTTATGATATTCTAAAAATGGGCCACCTCAGGTTCCATACCCTAAACCCTGAATCTCATTAATATGACAAGATAATCATTCTCATGTGATGCTGCGAAGTGACTGTGTTATGATAGGGAGGTACCTTGGATTGACCTACGTTCATAGAATCTCTTAGAGAAGAGAAAGTCAGAAATGTAAAGGCTAAGAAGGGCTCAACATACTGTTTCTGGGTGGGCAATGGAGGGGGCCAATGAGAAGGAATGTGAGTGGTCTGAGGGTCTGAGAAGGAGGCCTTCACCCTACTCCTGGTGGATGAAGACTGAGAACTGAGCCCTACAACTGCAAGGAACCAGGCTCTGTGGGTAACTTGAGTGAGCAGGAATCTTAGTTCACTTATGCTGCTGTAGCAAATCACCACAGACTGGTTAGTTTGGCAAGATCAGAAATTTATTTTTCCCAATTCTGGAGGTTGGGAAATTCAAGATCAAGAGCAGTATCTGCTAAGGGCTTTCTTGCTGTTCTCTCCAGAACAAGAGAACAAGTCTATCCACCAGGCTCCTCTGAAGGGGTGTCTAATTCCATTCATGGGCAAACCACATCTTAAAGGTCTCTACTTTTTAGTTCTATCCCATTGATAAATGTTACATTTTGGAGGTGACACCTTCAAAACCATGGAGGCTAAGAAATGGATACTTCCTCAGAACCATGGCAGGGAAGTCAGGCTTACCGACAGCTCAATTTCACCCTTGCCAGAGTGGAGCAGAGGTCCCAGCTGAACCATGAGAAAATAAATTCCATATACCTTTAAGCCACTACATATTCAGCAATATATTAAATAACAGGAGAAAATTGATGAGCCGGAGGAGACTGAGCAAATTGGAGAAAAATCACCAATCAACAACTGGCGAATGTGATGTAGGGTCTGAGTCCTCTTCATTATTCATGAAACTTTTCTGTAATTTGAAACTTTCATCAAAATAAAAAGTTACAAATAATTTAAGCATGGAGTTCAATAAAACCTTTTAACATCTGTGTGGCTGCTCATAGATAATGCAAACTATAAAGCCCTCCCTTATAATGTCCCACGGGCTGGGGTCGCCTGCCATGTATGCATTGAGACCTATGAGAAGACAGCAAGCTAGTGATGGTGACAACAAATTCTCAGTTGATTCCAGAGAGCATGAGTTCAAAAGAAGCCTTATCTTTTTAACTTTGGCATTAAAATTTTATTTTGAAATGAAAGATCTCTGCCAGCTTTTCACTGTAAGATGGTGATGATGTCTATCGGTGATATTACAGGGACATTAATCTGGGATACAGTATGCTATTAATGCTGACTATCAACCAGCAGATCAAGAAAAGTGTAACAATTCTCCTGTCAATGCTAAAAACGTACTTGGGTGAAGGGAAGATTATCCATACAGTCACCCTGAGAGCATTTACTAGACCAGCTTGTTGAGCTATAACACACGTAGGGTTCATTTTCTGTTCCTGTAACAAAATTCCTATCTCTGAGTACCTGTGAAGAAAAACCTTACTTTAGGTCACTGTTTTGGAGGCTGTGATGTTTAATATCAAGAATGACCATTAAAACTCTCACATGCTCAGAGGCTGTGATCTGGGTTGGATCACAGTGTTGCTGCAGCCGACTTGCTGTTAGAAGGTGAGGCCTGCATGGGAGTGGGTCTCTGCAGGGGTGACCTGCAAGCATCTATAGTATCGACTTCCCCATGCTCCTCTTCTTTCTGCCACCATGGCATGAGCCTTGGAGCCAGCCACGTGTGAACTGAACCATAAACAGACCTCCCTTCTTGTAAGTTGTGCATGTTGGAAATTTTGTCCCAGTGTTGCAAAAGTGGCTAAGACAGAGGCTGAAGATATAGATCAGGTGACCCTGTATGGTCAGCCTCTGGTGAAGGCCCAAGTTAAGTCACTTCTAGAAACTTGCCATAATCCTTGCCAGGGGCAATGCCCCTAGTGCCTCCCCCTGGGCACCACCTCTCCATGCTGTGATCCTGGGGACTAAGGTGTCAGCACAAGAGGAGATGCACATCCAAACCATAGTACACAACAGTGCTAATTGCTAGTCCATCCTTCAGCAGCATTTAGTAGACCTCCAAATAAAATAAAACAAACATGGATAAGCAGAATTTGCTCGCTATTGATTTCTTTGCTTTGCATTTACTAGGAAACATATTTGAAGAGCCTATAAATAAGTCAAATATTGCTCAAGTTATGTTTTAAAATACCTTCCAGGTCAGTTTTCTCTATTTCCCTCCTCTCTGCATTTTTCATAAACTTCTTGGATTAACTTTCATCGCTTTGCCTTCTGTCAACAGTAGCCTAAGATATTTTGACACTGATTATCAGCATCAATTTTGGTGTGATGCATCTGCGATGCACTGTGGGACTTCAGCATCTCTTCTTGTTCTCTCCTCCTTTGCCCTAAGCTCACTTGAATTCCTATATCTCCTGAAAATGTAGGAACACTATGCTACTACAAAGCATTTTCAAACAGGAAAATCAGACTTCATTTGTGCTCCATTGCTCTTCTGTCCATGGGAAACCAGCTCTCTTGCTTTTAATAACTCACCAGTGATCATAGGACTGGACCCAGGGACTAGCTGAGTTGCTATCTGTTCTCTTTGGGGCTGTAGTATGAGATAAGCAGGGCTGATCTCTCTGGATAATTTTGCATAGTGGTCATGATTTCTTAGAAAATAGTTTCCAGTGGGTGTATGAATCCACATCTCTCAAATTTCTGATCAACACTCCTCATTTGGATTTTCATGTCTTTGTGAATTAAAATTATTCCCTCTTTCAAATGGCAACTCTTTAAACATGGGATGACAGCATATTCCCTCCCTTTCCCCAGCTTCTCTCTTTCCTTTGTGAAGTATCCCAGAATTTTTTAAAAGCTTGTCCGAGGGAACTCATATCTAGTTATCTTCCTGTAGACCACGCCCTTTACTCAACATAGCTTTGTGTGTGTGTGTGTGTGTGTGTGTGTGTGTGTGCGCGTGTACTACTAGCAGCAGTAGTAATCTAATGTATACTATCAGAATATTTCTGAAAAAAAAAAACAGAGCTATTACTATTTCCCCTTCCTATGATTGAGCCTTCATGTGTCTCTCTTTATAAAAATCAACCAAGAGTGAGTCCTGCTGCCCCAAGGCAGGCTTGTGGAGAGTTGGCGACCTGGGCACCAGGAAATCAAGCTTCTGGCTAGCTACCAGTACACTGGACTGAGTTCTGGAAGCTCCACTGACTTAGTACAGCATGCCCAGTGACCTTCTCTCAGTTCAGGAGGCAGAAGTTAAGCTGGGGGACTAACCACCCAGGAGATCTTTCCCTCTCCCTAGGACAAAGGACTGTGGCCCGAGTTTCTGCGGGCTCCAATTCCCTAGGCCCAGCATCTGCCTTACAATTTAGGGAGCCAAGAGCCTGAAGAGGGGAATTAGGACCCTGCGAGGTGAGTCCTGCCACCCCAAGGCAGGCTTTGGAGAGTTGGCGACCTGTGCTCCGGGCAATTGAGCTGCTGGATAGCTACCGGGTACACTGGACCTAGTCCCAGAGGCTCCACTGCCTTAGTGCAACACACTCAGTGGCCTTCTCTC